>JAGVVM010000033.1:0-13925 GCA_019149425.1 Psidium friedrichsthalianum
TCTAATTTTCTGATTCACTGAAAACGACAACTGCACGCACTACGAGGCGATTGGATCGCGCTGATTAAGGATAAGTCGGCGAAAGTCACCGACCCAAAGCGTTGACCAGTCAAAGGCGGTCCTTTGACTCGGTCAAAAACGTGGATAAAGGGGCAGCCAAAATGACCGCCCCTGTCCCTCTTGCTTTCCCTCTATATATATATATCTCTCACTCTCTCTCTCAACAAGGGGTTTTTGTTGCTCATTTCTTCAAAAACCGAAATTGAGAGAAAGAGAGAGGACCGTATGTGTGTGCCGCTCTTTCGTCGAAACACAAAGGTTGTGTTTCCGTCGGGGAATCAAAGGAAAGCTCGGTTCGGCGCGTCCACGAAGGTCGCTAGCACGACTGAGGATCGGCCGCTCGCGGGACTCCGTCTTCGAGGCGCACGGCTTGGGGTGTGTCTGCACTAGAGACTCGAGATCTCTCGGGTTCAAGGACGCGTGGACGAAGTCTTCTTCAAGCTCTGGCCGCGCGGTATTCTCCTCGAACCCTTCGTTTATCCCGTGTTTTTTCGATTGAAGCATGCAACGCACGATTGAGCTAGATCCGGCGTCCGTTTATTCTTCCGCTGCTTTGTATGTTTGTTTTTGTGTGTCGGGCGCCGGGGGCCGAGAACCGTCCTCGGTGGAGCACGGGAATCGTTCCCGTCACGGATCCAATCCGCCCCAACAAATCGTACTTTCACTCCGGCCACCCATGAGATTCGGCAGCTAAAACCATCAAGTGCCACAATTCCTCATTCATAAGTATCCCAAACGGCTATCCCTTGAGCTCTCATGATTTAAGCCTAAACCTTTCTTTTTCAAGCTTATTCTCCAACATGTATCTGAGCCTCAACCTATGTAGTCCATAAATGCTTATCATCTCATTATTACATCGTCTTCCACTAGACGAGTCTATCAATAGACTCTCTGGCATCACAAGTACCAATGCGGCCTACCTCAAAGTCGTCCAGAGGCTGTGATTCACAGCCAACCATTCAACACTAGGCCTCTTTCTTCAACCGACTATAACCATTAACGAGATCTAAATACTTTATCGCAGGGATTACACCATCCTCCGACCATACATAAATCCCAAGAACTAATTCCTGCAATTATCCTCCTTGTTACGGCAATGTCTGTCTTGTTATTCACCTCTACGAACAACCTTACATCTTGAAGGTCTTACTGGCCATGCTTAAGCACATTCTCGTCCCCATTCCAATAAGAGTATCTTTATTTTCCTTGACACACCCTCTTAAATTCCTCACATTTCGCTTTCGTACTTGACCACAAACGTTCGCTCTTGATGAAGCTTGAGGAAATTTTCCACCTTCTTACTCTAGAGCACCCTCGTCATCTCAGCACTTTAGCAAAGCAATTGCCCTTTTCTCGCCATTTTATCTAGAGGGTATGTCACGCCCCGAACCCTACGGGCCCGCGACATCCCTGCAATCTCATACGATGAATCCTGCGTGCGCCTTGGCCTACGAATAGCGACGGCCCAAGATGCACATCGCGGCCAGACGACGCTATGGTCTAACGCCAAAACTAAAACCTGCGGAAGCGTGCCTTCTACACATGCATACATACACAAGATAATGTGGTAGTACGTAAAAGAAGTAATACATAATACAAGCATCATATCATATAGATAAACGAGCGTTAGGTACATACCCCAAAAGAGACTCACACTATGGTCAAGTGACCTTACGCTCTGACGACCTAACTCGACGTCGGATGTCGTCACTCCAGCGGCTCCTCCCCTGGGTCGTAGTCTGCCCAAGGGTCGTCCTCCTCTGGATCTGACTCCATAGCCTCGCCCTCGTCATGGCCATCGACCTCCATGTGGCCCGGGGATGGCAGCTCTGCCAATGGGTCTGGATCTACCACCTCTCCTCCATAGGTAGCAGAGTGGAGAAGACCAGGGTCCTCCTCCATAGGTACAGGGGCGTCACGGTGAGGTCCCTCAAAACCAAATAAGCCCTCTCTCATCCAGGCCTCGAACCTATAGGGTACAAAATGCGGGTCGCCCTGATCTACCTAGATGGTAGTCATTCGTCGCTCCCAGAGAACAGCGTCCTCATCTACATGCTGGGTGATCTCGGTCTCGATCTGTACAGGCAGTCCAAAAAGTACAGGGGGCTTGGGCCATCACTGGCGACCTGGATTTGAAAATGAGGCAACCACAGCCAGTGAGTCGGAGACTCAGCAAGCTCACCACTAAACCTAGCGTAGGATGGGTATGCAAATGGGGTCGGTCCTATCCAATGGGCTAAGGTTCCTGGTCGGCTAATTCGGGTATACTCACTATCTCGATAACAGTACCACGCCCCCAACACAGGAATAATCAGACTGCGCAAGACTATACCACATACATATCAAATACGAATGGCAACAACGAATCGTGGCAGCATAAACAAATGCAAAACGGATGCATGATTCAGCCTGCCTCAAACGATCCCAGTGATCCTGTCTACTTATCGCTCCAATTCCTCAGGGCCCATCCAACAGTGCCACTTGGCAAATATCTCAACTGCGTTCATTACGCCTTACGTTGGTCACCCATTATCTCTCCAATTCCCCACGTAAAGACGCCTCAGGGGCTCATCCAACATGTCACACTCCAGGTGACTCATGCCATGCTCACAGTTCAGAATGTGCAGACAAATACACGATGCATCGATCACAGAGCAGGCAATCTCAGAGGTCTCACAAACCACAGGGCAAAGCCGCATAACAAGCCGACAATCAGTCACAACCCACATTCATCGGTTAGATCACCAGTGGGCCTAGTACCTTGCCCAAAGTTCCACGGTCTACTGGGTTCAATTCGGGACCCTCCCATGATCATGGCCCTATTGTTCTCACTCTTAGAACTGGCCCAACCGATAAGCTAAGCCCATCAAGGAATAAGGCCCAATGAGGTAAGTCGGCCCATTACGATGTGTTAATCCCATTAGCCAAGTTGGGCCCATCTAATTTAAATCGGGGCCAATAAGGTATGTTAAGCCCAAGGCCAGGTTAGGCCCATTTAATTAAGTTAGGCCCATTAGGGTTCAAGGTCCAATGAGGTAGGTTAGGCCCAATAAGGTGGGTGGGCTCATTAAGGTAAGTTGGGCCTATTTAATCAAGTTGGGCCCATTTGGGTTTCAAGGCCCATTAACCATTCATGAGTCCATGGTTTAATCTTAAGTCATTAAATAATTCGAGGCCCAATATTAATAAAATTTTCGTGTAGGGCCCAAGCCCATATGTTAAAACAAGCTTAAGAGGCCCATTATGGCCCATTTAGGCCCAATTCAAGTCCCTAGGCCCATGTTCACTATTGGGCCCTCAATTTTAAGTCCAAGGTCATTATTAAGGCCCATTTAGATTAAATTTTCTTCCATTAGAGGCCCGCTAACGAAACTTGGGCCCATAAGTTCTATTTTTGTTCAATTAGGCCCAAATTCATCTCTTAGGCCCATTTACTAGTCTTGGCCCACATGTCACACACGCCCAAGCCATCCTTGCCGGCCCACCATCAACATTCTAAGGCCCAAATTCATGAAATACTAGCCCAACCGTTCGGGACCCATTAACAATGCACACAATTAGACTAAGGCCCATTAGGGTTAATTACTCATAATACACCCTAATTACCAATATTAACCACTAATACTTTAACCCATACACACATACAACTAGCCTAAGCCAAGATTAGGGGATGAAGCTTACCAAAGATGGCCGAAGCAACGACGAAGGCGGAGGAGTCACCGGCGGTCATTGGAGGCTCACGGCCGACGGGAATGAGGGTGGCGGTTCGGGGCTGGTCCGGCGGTTCCAAGAGACTTCCAAGGCCTAGAAATGGTGGTTTCGAAAGTTAGTGCAGCCGAGGGGGTGGCCGGAGTAACCTAGAGCAGCCCGTGCTCTTCCTCGGTGCAAACGACGACGACGACGGCGAGGGAAGGAGCGGGCGGAGGGGGTTCCAACCGAGATGGTCCAGCTTTGAAAATGAAGGAAAGGGACATCAAGAGGCTTACCGGGACGAGGACAAGGCTGGTGGTGGCCGTGGCTAGCCGAACGACGGCGACGTAGACAGCGGACGACGGCGGCTTCGGGCGGGCGGAGCAAGAAGGACGAAGAAGAAGAAGAAGAAGGGAGGGAGAGAGAGAAGGGTGATTCGGCCGAAAATGAGAGGGAGTGTTACGCCCCGAACCCCAATCGAGTTCGCGACATCCCTGTCATCTCATACGGCGAATCCTGCGTACGCCTGGCCTACGGTTAGCGACGGCCCAGGATGCACATCGCGGCCAGACGACGCTAGCGCAAAACGATAAAAACCTGAAACCTGCGGAAGCATGCCTTCTATACATACATACATACAAAAGAAAGCGGGGTAGAACACGACATAATAATACAAGCACCATACCATATATTTAAAACAGCGTTAGGTACAGACCCCAAAAAGAAACTCATACTATGGTCAAGTGACCCTACGCTCTGACGACCTAACTCGACGTCGGATGTCGTCACTCCAGCGGCTCCTCCTCTGGGTCGTAGTCTGCCCAAGGGTTGTCCTCCTCCTTAGGGTCTGACTCCATAACCTCGCCCTCGTCATGGCCATCGACCTCCATGCGGCCCGGGGATGGTAGCTCTGCCATGGGGTCTGGATCTACCACCTCTCCTCCATAGGTAGCGGAGTGGAGAAGGCCAGGGTCCTCCTCCATAGGTACGAGGGCGTCACGGTGGGGTCCCTCAAAACCAAATAGGCCATCTCCCATCCAGGCTTCGAACCTATGGGGTACAAAATGCGGGTCACCCTGATCTACCCAAATGGTAGTCAGTCGTCGCTCCCAGAGAACGGCGTCCTCATCTACATGCTGGGTGATCTCAGTCTCGATCTGCACAGGCAGTCCAAAAAGTACAGGGGGCTCGGCCATCACTGTCGACCTGGATCTGAAAAGAAGGCAACCACAGCTAGTGAGTCGGAGACTCAGCAAGCTCACCACTAAACCTAGCGTAGGATAGGGTATGAAAATGGGGTCGGTCCTATCCAGTGGGCTAAGGTTTCGGTTCAGCTAACTCGGGTACACCCTCTCCAACTCGACGACAGTTCCACAATCAGAAACACGAGTACCCAGACCTCGCAGACATGTCCATCATGCATGTCAAATAGGAATAGCAACAATGCATCATGGCAGCACACGCACAAATGCAACACGAATGAATGGTTCAGTCTGCCTCAAACGATCCCATTGGATCTTGTCCACTTATCACTCCATTTCCCATCAGGGCCCATCCAACGGTGCCCCTTGGCAGATATCTCAACTGCGTTCATTACGCCTTACGTTGGTCACCCATTATCTCTCCAATTCCCCGCGTCAAGACGCCTCTAGGGCTCATCCAACATGTCACACTCCAGGTGACTCATGCCATGCTCACAATTCAGAATGCGCAGACGGATACACGACGCATTGTTCACAGAGCAGGCAATTTCATGGATCTCATAAACCACAGGATAAGGCAGTATAACGGTCTGACAATTAGCCAACAACTCACACTCATTGGGTCATACCACAAGTAGACCTAATACCCTGCCCAACGTTTCACGGTCTACTGGTTCCAATTCGGGACCTCACAAGATCATGGCTCTGGGGTTCTCACCCTTAGATTGGCCCATAGGTTAAGCTAAGCCCATTAAGAAATAAGGTCCAATTAAAGTGGGTCGGTCCACTAAGATGTGTTAAGCCTAAAAGCCAGGTTAGGCCCATTAGTTAAGTTGGGCCCATTAAGAATCAAGGCCCAATAAGGTCAGTCAGGTCCAATAAGGTGGGTTAGGCCCATTAAGTCAAGTTGGGCTTATTTAATTAAGTTGGGCCCATTAACCATTCTTAACCCATGATTTAATCGTAGTTATTTAATAACTTACGATTAAATCATGGGCTTAAGAATGGTTAATGGGCCCAACTTAATTAAATAAGCCCAACTTGACTTAATGGGCCTAACCCACCTTATTGGACCTGACTGACCTTATTGGGCCTTGATTCTTAATGGGCCCAACTTAACTAATGGGCCTAACCTGGCTTTTAGGCTTAACACATCTTAGTGGACCGACCCACTTTAATTGGACCTTATTTCTTAATGGGCTTAGCTTAACCTATGGGCCAATCTAAGGGTGAGAACCCCAGAGCCATGATCTTGTGAGGTCCCGAATTGGAACCAGTAGACCGTGAAACGTTGGGCAGGGTATTAGGTCTACTTGTGGTATGACCCAATGAGTGTGAGTTGTTGGCTAATTGTCAGACCGTTATACTGCCTTATCCTGTGGTTTATGAGATCCATGAAATTGCCTGCTCTGTGAACAATGCGTCGTGTATCCGTCTGCGCATTCTGAATTGTGAGCATGGCATGAGTCACCTGGAGTGTGACATGTTGGATGAGCCCTAGAGGCGTCTTGACGCGGGGAATTGGAGAGATAATGGGTGACCAACGTAAGGCGTAATGAACGCAGTTGAGATATCTGCCAAGGGGCACCGTTGGATGGGCCCTGATGGGAATGGAGTGATAAGTGGACAAGATCCAATGGGATCGTTTGAGGCAGACTGAACCATTCATTCGTGTTGCATTTGTGCGTGTGCTGCCATGATGCATTGTTGCTATTCCTATTTGACATGCATGATGGACATGTCTGCGAGGTCTGGGTACTCGTGTTTCTGATTGTGGAACTGTCGTCGAGTTGGAGAGGGTGTACCCGAGTTAGCTGAACCGAAACCTTAGCCCACTGGATAGGACCGACCCCATTTTCATACCCTATCCTACGCTAGGTTTAGTGGTGAGCTTGCTGAGTCTCCGACTCACTAGCTGTGGTTGCCTTCTTTTCAGATCCAGGTCGACAGTGATGGCCGAGCCCCCTGTACTTTTTGGACTGCCTGTGCAGATCGAGACTGAGATCACCCAGCATGTAGATGAGGACGCCGTTCTCTGGGAGCGACGACTGACTACCATTTGGGTAGATCAGGGTGACCCGCATTTTGTACCCCATAGGTTCGAAGCCTGGATGGGAGATGGCCTATTTGGTTTTGAGGGACCCCACCGTGACGCCCTCGTACCTATGGAGGAGGACCCTGGCCTTCTCCACTCCGCTACCTATGGAGGAGAGGTGGTAGATCCAGACCCCATGGCAGAGCTACCATCCCCGGGCCGCATGGAGGTCGATGGCCATGACGAGGGCGAGGTTATGGAGTCAGACCCTAAGGAGGAGGACAACCCTTGGGCAGACTACGACCCAGAGGAGGAGCCGCTGGAGTGACGACATCCGACGTCGAGTTAGGTCGTCAGAGCGTAGGGTCACTTGACCATAGTATGAGTTTCTTTTTGGGGTCTGTACCTAACGCTGTTTTAAATATATGGTATGGTGCTTGTATTATTTATGTCGTGTTCTACCCCGCTTTCTTTTGTATGTATGTATGTATAGAAGGCATGCTTCCGCAGGTTTCAGGTTTTTATCGTTTTGCGCTAGCGTCGTCTGGCCGCGATGTGCATCCTGGGCCGTCGCTAACCGTAGGCCAGGCGTACGCAGGATTCGCCGTATGAGATGACAGGGATGTCGCGAACTCGATTGGGGTTCGGGGCGTAACACTCCCTCTCATTTTCGGCCGAATCACCCTTCTCTCTCTCCCTCCCTTCTTCTTCTTCTTCTTCGTCTTCTTGCTCCGCCCGCCCGAAGCCGCCGTCGTCCGCTGTCTACGTCGCCGTCGTTCGGCTAGCCACGGCCACCACCAGCCTTGTCCTCGTCCCGGTAAGCCTCTTGATGTCCCTTTCCTTCATTTTCAAAGCTGGACCATCTCGGTTGAACCCCCTCCGCCCGCTCCTTCCCTCGCCGTCGTCGTCGTCGTTTGCACCGAGGAAGAGCACGGGCTGCTCTAGGTTACTCCGGCCACCCCCTCGGCTGCACTAACTTTCGAAACCACCATTTCTAGGCCTTGGAAGTCTCTTGGAACCGCCGGACCAGCCCCGAACCGCCACCCTCATTCCCGTCGGCCGTGAGCCTCCAATGACCGCCGGTGACTCCTCCGCCTTCGTCGTTGCTTCGGCCATCTTTGGTAAGCTTCATCCCCTAATCTTGGCTTAGGCTAGTTGTATGTGTGTATGGGTTAAAGTATTAGTGGTTAATATTGGTAATTAGGGTGTATTATGAGTAATTAACCCTAATGGGCCTTAGTCTAATTGTGTGCATTGTTAATGGGCCGAACGGTTGGGCTAGTATTTCATGAATTTGGGCCTTAGAATGTTGATGGTGGGCCGGCAAGGATGGCTTGGGCGTGTGACATGTGGGCCAAGACTAGTAAATGGGCCTAAGAGATGAATTTGGGCCTAATTGAACAAAAATAGAACTTATGGGCCCAAGTTTCGTTAGCGGGCCTCTAATGGAAGAAAATTTAATCTAAATGGGCCTTAATAATGACCTTGGACTTAAAATTGAGGGCCCAATAGTGAACATGGGCCTAGGGACTTGAATTGGGCCTAAATGGGCCATAATGGGCCTCTTAAGCTTGTTTTAACATATGGGCTTGGGCCCTACACGAAAATTTTATTAATATTGGGCCTCGAATTATTTAATGACTTAAGATTAAACCATGGACTCATGAATGGTTAATGGGCCTTGAAACCCAAATGGGCCCAACTTGATTAAATAGGCCCAACTTACCTTAATGAGCCCAACCCACCTTATTGGGCCTAACCTACCTCATTGGACCTTGAACCCTAATGGGCCTAACTTAATTAAATGGGCCTAACCTGGCCTTGGGCTTAACATACCTTATTGGGCCCCGATTTAAATTAGATGGGCCCAACTTGGCTAATGGGATTAACACATCGTAATGGGCCGACTTACCTCATTGGGCCTTATTCCTTGATGGGCTTAGCTTATCGGTTGGGCCAGTTCTAAGAGTGAGAACAATAGGGCCATGATCATGGGAGGGTCCCGAATTGAACCCAGTAGACCGTGGAACTTTGGGCAAGGTACTAGGCCCACTGGTGATCTAACCCGATGAATGTGGGTTGTTGACTGATTGTCGGCTTGTTATGCGGCTTTGCCCTGTGGTTTGTGAGACCTCTGAGATTGCCTGCTCTGTGATCGATGCATCGTGTATTTGTCTGCACATTCTGAACTGTGAGCATGGCATGAGTCACCTGGAGTGTGACATGTTGGATGAGCCCCTGAGGCGTCTTTACGTGGGGAATTGGAGAGATAATGGGTGACCAACGTAAGGCGTAATGAACGCAGTTGAGATATTTGCCAAGTGGCACTGTTGGATGGGCCCTGATGGGAATTGGAGCGATAAGTAGACAGGATCCACTGGGATCGTTTGAGGCAGGCTGAATCATGCATCCGTTTTGCATTTGTTTATGCTGCCACGATTCGTTGTTGCCATTCGTATTTGATATGTATGTGGTATAGTCTTGCGCAGTCTGATTATTCCTGTGTTGGGGGCGTGGTACTGTTATCGAGATAGTGAGTATACCCGAATTAGCCGACCAGGAACCTTAGCCCATTGGATAGGACCGACCCCATTTGCATACCCTATCCTACGCTAGGTTTAGTGGTGAGCTTGCTGAGTCTCCGACTCACTGGCTGTGGTTGCCTCATTTTCAAATCCAGGTCGCCAGTGATGGCCAAGCCCCCTGTACTTTTGGACTGCCTGTACAGATCGAGACCGAGATCACCCAGCATGTAGATGAGGACGCTGTTCTCTGGGAGCGACGACTGACTACCATCTAGGTAGATCAGGGCGACCCGCATTTTGTACCCTATAGGTTCGAGGCCTGGATGAGAGAGGGCTTATTTGGTTTTGAGGGACCTCACCGTGACGCCCCTGTACCTATGGAGGAGGACCCTGGTCTTCTCCACTCTGCTACCTATGGAGGAGAGGTGGTAGATCCAGACCCATTGGCAGAGCTGCCATCCCCGGGCCACATGGAGGTCGATGGCCATGACGAGGGCGAGGCTATGGAGTCAGATCCAGAGGAGGACGACCCTTGGGCAGACTACGACCCAGGGGAGGAGCCGCTGGAGTGACGACATCCGACGTCGAGTTAGGTCGTCAGAGCGTAAGGTCACTTGACCATAGTGTGAGTCTCTTTTGGGGTATGTACCTAACGCTCGTTTATCTATATGATATGATGCTTGTATTATGTATTACTTCTTTTACGTACTACCACATTATCTTGTGTATGTATGCATGTGTAGAAGGCACGCTTCCGCAGGTTTTAGTTTTGGCGTTAGACCATAGCGTCGTCTGGCCGCGATGTGCATCTTGGGCCGTCGCTATTCGTAGGCCAGGCGCACGCAGGATTCATCGTATGAGATTGCAGGGATGTCGCGGGCCCGTAGGGTTCGGGGCGTGACATACCCTCTAGATAAAATGGCGAGAAAAGGGCAATTGCTTTGCTAAAGTGCTGAGATGACGAGGGTGCTCTAGAGTAAGAAGGTGGAAAATTTCCTCAAGCTTCATCAAGAGCGAACGTTTGTGGTCAAGTACGAAAGCGAAATGTGAGGAATTTAAGAGGGTGTGTCAAGGAAAATAAAGATACTCTTATTGGAATGGGACGAGAATGTGCTTAAGCATGGCAGTAAGACCTTCAAGATGTAAGGTTGTTCGTAGAGGTGAATAACAAGACAGACATTGCCGTAACAAGGAGGATAATTGCAGGAATTAGTTCTTGGGATTTATGTATGGTCGGAGGATGGTGTAATCCCTGCGATAAAGTATTTAGATCTCGTTAATGGTTATAGTCGGTTGAAGAAAGGGCCTAGTGTTGAATGGTTGGCTGGTGAATCACAGCCTCTGGACGACTTTGAGGTAGGCCGCATTGGTACTTGTGATGCCAGAGAGTCTATTGATAGACTCGTCTAGTGGAAGACGATGTAATAATGAGATGATAAGCATTTATGGACTACATAGGTTGAGGCTCAGATACATGTTGGAGAATAAGCTTGAAAAAGAAAGGTTTAGGCTTAAATCATGAGAGCTCAAGGGATAGCCGTTTGGGATACTTATGAATGAGGAATTGTGGCACTTTGATGGTTTTAGCTGCCGAATCTCATGGGTGGCCGGAGTGAAGTACGATTTGTTGGGGGCGGATTGGATCCGTGACGGGAACGATTCCCGTGCTCCACCGAGGACGGTTCTCGGCCCCCGGCGCCCGACACACAAAAACAAACATACAAAGCAGCGGAAGAATAAACGGACGCCGGATCTAGCTCAATCGTGCGTTGCATGCTTCAATCGAAAAACACGGGATAAACGAAGGGTTTCGAGGAGAATACCGCGCGGCCAGAGCTTGAAGAAGACTTCGTCCACGCGTCCTTGAACCCGAGAGATCTCGAGTCTCTAGTGCAGACACACCCCAAGCCGTGCGCCTCGAAGACGGAGTCCCGCGAGCGGCCGATCCTCAGTCGTGCTAGCGACCTTCGTGGACGCGCCGAACCGAGCTTTCCTTTGATTCCCCGACGGAAACACAACCTTTGTGTTTCGACGAAAGAGCGGCACACACATACGGTCCTCTCTCTTTCTCTCAATTTCGGTTTTTGAAGAAATGAGCAACAAAAACCCCTTGTTGAGAGAGAGAGTGAGAGATATATATATATAGGGAAAGCAAGAGGGACAGGGGCGGTCATTTTGGCTGCCCCTTTATCCACGTTTTTGACCGAGTCAAAGGACCGCCTTTGACTGGTCAACGCTTTGGGTCGGTGACTTTCGCCGACTTATCCCTTAATCAGCGCGATCCAATCGCCTCGTAGTGCGTGCAGTTGTCGTTTTCAGTGAATCAGAAATTAGACATAAATCTCATTCATTCCAATTTCTATTTGACTATCTGAATAGTCAGATTGCAAACTTGCAATCCCGTCTTCCATTAAGAAGGCCGTCACGCATTGGTTAAGGTGTGTGACATTCCTAGGTTCACCACTGAACTGGCAGTGAGATGTACCATCAACTGCGTACTTCCGCAGAGAACCGATTGTCCTACATCAGTCTCCGGGTCTCACAAGCCATGAGTGACATCTAGCAACATGTCATGGCTACCCAGTCAGTGTGAATGTATAAGGACAAGTGAACCTGTGAGCTTCGGTTACAGTGTAAGCAAATCCTTCTGTCTGACCATGTCCCGATCGAATGAGGGCCATGGATATACCTGTCAAACCCACTAATTCGATCATATGCCCAAATCTATCTGACGTGCATTCTTGCGAGACAATTCTCGACTCAACCCTGGCCAGGGATTTCTAATGCAGTCACGAACAGATCGCATAGGACATCAACTTATTCAATAAGGAGACAGATCCCAACTGTTGCCCATGCCTGTGACTTCGTATATTCATGACTATGACCATCAAGCACAGAGGCAGATCGACGATCCGCCAATACATGTACTCAGAACCACAGCACAGCTCATAATACAAGTCAGCATCGCGGCTCAGTCCAAGGATATTTACACACCAAAACTAGAGCGATTGAGGCATTGACTAAGCACAAGGCGTCCATGATTGCCAACGCTCATGCGTGTCACGTTCAGTGAATTCGATCGAACCTGTTCGATACGAACACCTGTGTTCCAGTTTAGACGTCTAATGTCCGATGACTTGTGACTCCGTCATCCCCATAGAGCATCCAATGCTCAATGGCCGTAGCTGCGAACACCTGGTCTCAACTGATCAATGATTCCCATTCAATGATCCATTGACCAGGAACCAATCTATAGATCAGAGACCAACTAAAACTTGTCACAGAGATTCTCGAGTCTCGAGAATAAGCATAAGTTACAATTGATCTAATGGACTTTATTTATCTGATATTCAGGACAAGATAAATACACACACGTCTTTGCCATAAATATAACATTAACAGTACAACCAGAATGCCCTACACGCAACAGTTACATGATAAGCTTTAGGGCATACTCCAACAATCTCCCACTTGCACATAAGCCAACCATGCTGATATTTCAAACCCATTCTATCAATGTGTTTACAAATACAGCTTTAGGCAATGCCTTAGTAAAAGGGATCCGCCACGTTATCCGCTGACGCTATTTTCTGCACGGCGATGTCGCCCTCTTCCAACAATCTCCGCGGATGAGATGGAAGCGCCTTTCAATATGCTTTGACTTGTGGTGAGACCTTGGTTCCTTCGCTTGATGCGATCGCTCCACTGTTGTCCAAAACATGGCGATCGGACTGCTCATCGAGGGAACCACTCCAAGCTCTGAGATGACTTTTTCCTCCTGCGGCCTTCCTTTGCACTTCAGAAGCTGCCACGTACTCTGGCCTCAGTGTGGAATCAGTCAGTTATAGACTGTTTGGAGCTTTTCTCCAACAAACTAACTGACACCATTAAATGTGAACACGGTATCCAGAAGTGGACTTAAATCGGCAGGACCGATTGAAAATCAGAATCCCTTATATGCTTCAACTTTGAAATCCGATTCTCCATGATCAAGAGTAGATTCCTTAGTTCTTCTCAAGTACTTAAGATATTCTTGACTGCTATCCAGTGTTCCTCCACCTGGATCAGACTGATACGTACTAGTACACTCACAGCATGCGCGATATCAGGTCTTGTACAGTTAGCATGGCATACATTAACTACCATGGCAGAGAGCATAAGGGTGTCTTTGCCATCCGTTGTTCTTTCCTCTGGAGTCTTGGGACACTGTCCCTTGGAAAGACTATTCCAATGCCTGAAAGGTAACAATTCCTCTCTTGGAATACTCCATGTTGAAAAGAAGAGGCGGAGGAGGGAGAGGAGCGGGAGAAAAAAGAAGGAAGAGAGGGGGAGAGATCAGGGGAGCGAGAAGAAGGGGGGAGAAGCGAGGGAGGGAAAGGGGGAAGGGGGGGGGAGGGGAGGAGGGGAGGAAAA
>JAGVVM010000034.1:0-121761 GCA_019149425.1 Psidium friedrichsthalianum
TGGAGCTGTGGTTGGATGGCGGCGAGCAGAGGAAGATAGCAAGTTGGACGGCGATAGCATAATGACGAACCGAGCACAACTGGACATAGCGACTCACGATAGAGAGAAAGGAAGAGGAGGGGGCAAGCAGGGAGTTTGTATCAGTGCGCGGCAAAACAAAGGAGGAGGAGATAGCGATGAACAATGAGCTGCTGGGGGTGGTGACACGACGCGACGGAACGGCGAAACAAGTTGGTTGGAGCTGCAATGGCGACGATGGCTAGGTGCGAAGGTGGTGGCTAAGAGTAATGGTTTCTGGAGCGAGTTGGAGGCAGTGTGGCGAGGCAGAGGAGCAGGCGATGGCGTTGGCAGGTTGCTAGAGGGCGGCTAGGACAATGGAGGGGCAGGGATATCGAGGAAGAAGTCTAACCGCAAAGGAGCAAAAAGAAAACCAATGGCAGGAGGCTCGACTAGAGAAGAAGAAAAGAAGGAATAAAGAAAAGAAAAAAAAAAGAAAAAAAGGGACAAGTCTTTTCCAAGTTATAGTGGAAGGCAGATAGTGAAAGAAAGAAAATGATGGGGGTTAGTTCTGCTGGCTTGGGGGATACACACGGTAGAACAAAAGTGAAGAAAGGAGGGAGAGAGAGAGAGAGAGAGAGAGAGAGAGAGAGAGAGAGATTGGGGATGGGGGGAAGTTTATCATTTGGCCAAGTACAAGGGGAGGAAAGAAAAATTTTAGAAATTCAAGGAGATGGGAGGGGTTAACCGGTCGAAAGTTGGGGGATAAAAGAAATAAGGTCAAATCCCATTCAAAATTCTTGTCCTTTGTGTATAAATTTAGGGGCAAAAGTATAATTAGGAAATTTTAGGATATGGTTAAAATTTGCATAATGAATAAGAACATTTTAGAATTTACGCAACGAACATTCAAATAAGATTGGGTTGGTGCAAACGGAGAATTTTTATAGCGCGATTAAACAAGATTAAATCTTCAGACTGGTGTCGCAACTTAAAAATTTCGATCGGGGAAAAATTTCCAGGTTAACGAATTATCAAGTTAATTAGATTAAGTAACCTAATACGGACTCTCCCAAGCCCTACCGAATCGCAACTTTGATTTTTTTTCATCACATGATTTTAGAATTTGGAGTCGCCACTAATCATTTTTTGATAGGTCGATTAAAAACCTAAGTAAATTAGCGGGAGAACTAAATTACTTCTACGAACCAGAGATTATGAGTTTGGGGACTTGGTTACACTAGTTAATTAAAACTAATGCCATTTCGGTACCTTAATTCCATAGATATCTTAATTTTGGCAACTCAAGCTTGGTTTACTCTTAAAGCTCTAGTGAGGAGTTCTCTTTTTGTATTTTCATTTTTAGAGATGGAATGCATGGATGGTAATTGGTGTATGAATAAGTAAAACGTGAATAGACAAATATAGACACGCGAATATATACATGCGAACGTGAACATGCAATCATGAACATGGGAGCATAAATATACAAATATGACAAGCAAACGTGAACATACGTTATATGCAAACGTGAACACCCAAATATGGCATACGAACGTGGACATAAGGATGCGACATACGAATAAATCATCAAAATAAGATTGGCCAGTCGAAATGGCCCGTTTCCTAATTTTTTGGGATTTTTCTGAATTTCCTATAATTTTTCAGGACAATTTACTTATGAGGAGAAAAATCGTCATTTTTGAAAAGATTAGGAAGGGAAATCAACAAAATAGGATTGGCCAGTCGAAATGGCCCGTTTCCTAGTTTTTGGGATTTTTCTTTTGAATTTTTTTTATTTTGCATGAATATGCATGAATTAATGACAATACGGATACCTATGCGGCATGGCTAAGGATGCATGAACTATATTATATGAAATACACATGAATGACATTTTTTTTGTATTTTCGAATGCTTGGGCTTCCCACTCTAGGGTTTAGTGGTGCAGAAATTAAATTGCAGAAAGTAAAGGCAGTAAATAAAGAACCTCCAACGGGTGGGTCGGTCTTCCCATTTTGGGGCTTGATGGTACAGAAATTAAATTACAGAAAGTAAAGGCAGTAAATAAAGAACCTCCAACGGGTGGTTCGGTCTTGACTCGGCCAACCCATTCTGGGGTTTGACGGTACAGAAATTAAATTACAGAAAGTAAAGGCAGTAAATAAAAAACCTCCAACAGGTGGGTCGGTCTTCCCATTCTGGGGTTTGATGATGCAGAAATTAAATTGCAGAAAGTAGAATACAGTAAATAAAGAACCTCCAGCAGGTGACTCGGCTCACCAATTCTGGGGTTTGATAATACAGAAATCAAAATATAAGAGATAGAATACAAAAGATCTTTATACCACCAAGTATGGGGCAAAATCTGCCGCAATTTGGGATTCGGATCTTTTAAGCGAAAAATGCAAAAAAAATGCAATACGAATACGACACGTGAATATGACACGGCATAATCAAAATTTAAATCAATCTATTGAGGTAACGACATTCTCGAAGATTTTAATGGTTAGGATCGTTACCTGATTTGACGAATTTGATTGCCGAATTCAGATCTCGTGTCACCTTATGGATCAAGATTGCGACTCGAACGACGAGGATAAACTCGTGACTTTGTTGATCGGTAGAGAAATTGGTGATGGTAACACCTAGATTTAAACTCCCACTATCTTCAAGACTCTCTTTTAGAAAAGAATTCTCTCTCTCTTTTTGTTTTTTTTCTCTCTATTTTTTCTTCAATCACCCAAAACCCTCTCAAATATTTCAAATTTTCTCTCCAAAAAATACCCCCCTCCAAGCTCTCTTCTTCCTCCTTTTATAGCCCACTCATTTATCTCCCATTTTAATTTCTCCATTAACTCTATCTCCCATTCTAATTTCTCCACTAACTCTTCTTCATCTTCATCTTCATATTCCCTTCTCCATCTCTATCTCACATTCTAATTTCTCCACTAACTCATCCTTATCTTCATCTTCCCTTCTCTATATCTATCATCCATTCTAATTTCTCTACTAACTTTTCTTCATCTTCATATTCCCTTCTATATTCTCATCTTATTTCTCCGTCTATTCTTCTTCATCTTCCCTTCTCTACCCTAATCTTATTTTCTCCATCTATTATTCTCCATCTTCCTTTCTTTATTCTAATTTCTTCACTAACTCTTCTTTTAGTTATTTACAAAAGAATCCCTTAAGTGTTAATATTTGCACTCTAGTCCTTGAGATTTTAATGCAAAATTTAATTAAGGCCCTGTTACAAAATTGAGTCATTCTGGGTACATTGGGCCAAGATGAAAATTCAGACTATTAGAGGATAATGTCACAACTCTTAAAAGTGAAAAATAAAAATAAAATGACTTGAATTGGATTTTTTTAGGGCCGATTCGAGATTATGCTCGTGAAGGAACATGTGAACCCGAATTGTATTTTTTTTGAATTTGTGATGGCCAACATGAAAAGGAAATTAAAAAAAAAATATTGGCTATTTTTGTGTATTTTTGTGGCCTCAAATGTTATTTTTCCCGAATTTTTAAGTATTTTTTATTTTTCAAAAAATTAAAAATACGAAAAATATGAAAAATCACTTTTTGTTCAAAATTGGTTCCTTAGACTTGGCCAAGACTTTCAAAGTTGATTTTTTAATTTTCTCATTTTTTCTTGATTTTCTATGAATTTTCGAAAATAAAAAATGCTGAAAAATACTAAAATATGAAAAATCATTTTTTGTTCAAAGATGGTTTCTTAGGCTTAGCCAAGGTCTCCAAAGTTGATTTTTTAATTTTATAAATTTTTATGGCTTTTTCATTAATTTTAAAAGAGAAAATGTGATTAAAAATCAGGTGTCAACACCTGGCACTCCAACAAATTAAATAATCACAGCTGAAAAATGATCCTTTTTCCACAATAATCCAAATTTTATTATTTTCAGGTTCCAAAATTTCTGGACGTCACATTTAATCTCCTATTCTTCTTCTTTTTCAGACAAGAAATATCTTAATGAGGAGATCATCATCACTAAATAGAGTTTACTAGTTGAAGTGGAATGAATATATGTGGTGAGGTTTTCTCTTATGTGTTTAGTTTAATCAATAGTAATTTTATTTAAAAACTATCGTTAAGTGATTAAGAAAGTTTTTTTTTTTGGGTGATTAGAATTTGGAGCAATATTTTTTATGGATGAACGAGGAATAAAGTTATATAGTTTAGGTTTTAGGTCACGTGTGTTGAACATTTTATTCTTTATTTACTTTTACCTGTTCATCTTTTATGGATTTTTGTATTGACGGATGGAGATTTTTGTTGTTTAGTAAACTTTCATTTTGCTTGACTACAAAAGAATCAAGAAAATGGAAAAAAAAATGGATAAAAGGGAATCGGCCTGCTATGAGTTCTTAAAACTGGGCCCAATCCCAACATGATATGTTCTAAGCATCTGGAACCGCTCACCTCTAAATCAAGTGTATAAATAATAGGTTGGGCATACATGATATTTAAGCTCTAGCTAGAGAGCTAGTAAAGAATAGAAAATAGTATCATGACACATGGCTTTTCTCTCTGATCCTCCCACTCATTGTTGCAAGAGCCTTTGATTTGAGGGCTAGGAACAATTTTGTAATGTTTTCCAAATGCACACTTAGATACATTTATTTCACGAAAAACTCCATGAAAAAAAAATCTTCCAAGAAAATGTTTTTTTTTTCTTTGGTGATATGTGACTGAAAATATTTTCGCCCTTTGGTTCTCATTTAAAATATGATTTTAATCTCATGACTTATCTTAGGCCAAAAAGAAATTTGAATTTTTGAATATTTTTTTATTATATTTTACTTTTTATTTTTTTATTTTTTTCTTCTACCTCGTCAAGCAAGCTCAAGCTCCGAGCCATGTTGGGAGCTAGTGACGCTCTAGCTCGCCTTGCCACAGGCACGGGTCAACGAGGCTTGAGCTCACTGGCTAGGTTGAGCCTATGGCCGATCACTGGCCATCACCAAGGCCAGGCGATTGGCTGAGGGGGAAAAAAGAAAAAAGCAAAATATAATATGATGTAATATTATATTAAAAAATTCAAGAGAAACAATTTCAGAAAGTGATTTCCGTACCTCATTAGAGAATTCACTTATGTATGGATACTTTCGTTGATCGAAAAATATTTTCGGTTGACTTGTTATTTTTTACGAACCAAACAAGTGAGAGTTTGAAAAACGAATTTTCGAAAAATACTTTCATTGAAATAAACGGATCTTGTCGTTACACCCAAGTGAAGAATTTGGATTCGGCCCAGAAGAGTGCGGAGGAGTATTGCACTCCCACTTTCCACTGACCACACCAAGTGCAGGGTTGGTTCACGAGGGGCCCATTGGGCTCATCACGCCGTAGGCAGGTGAACTTTTCAATGATAACAAGAGAGTAAATTATACACCGCCAGTGTTGACTCTTTTGAGCATTTGAGTTTGATTACTATGTGAATCTTGAAGTCGCCCTATATCTTTCCGCCCTAATTTCCTAAAAGAATCCCAACTTTAAATCCAATTCAAATTTATCTTGTACTATCTTTTTATCTAAAAATAATCTACTAACTTTCAATTCGATCTCAAATCTGTCACAGTAACTACCATCCAAAAATTGTCATCGATTTCTTCAAAATTATCAACATTAGAATCGCTTGAAGTTTTCATTATCATAACCTACATCTTCACTAACACCCTTGAGATTAACAACCCGACAATTTTAAAGAAACCAAAGCCTATTTTGGACAGAGGACTAAGGGGGGCAAATCTAGTATTGGAGTGGAAGTTTGTCATTTTATATAAAAAAAAAAAGATTGAGATTTTTGAGGAAATTAAACCAGATCTTTCCTTCATATTTAAAAGAAATTGTGAGATTTTTCATCTATCAATTTATCAATAAAATTTCGCATCTTTTGCCATGATATATATATTTTTGGTCGAAGCCATGATAAAAATTCAATTGCAATCAAATGGGACGGTACTATATTCGGTTCACAGAGGGTACCTATAACGGCCAAAATGTTAATTTATGACGGTCTACATACTTTTCAACGTTTTCATCACCTCTGTCGTCTTGCTTTTCATGGGCCCTGGCCTGTGTTCGTCCGCCCAAGTTCTATGGGCCTAACATCCTAGATCTAAGCTAAACAGAACAGAGAAGTTGCACACTGAAAATAACTATTGATTCTTACATGGAAACAAGCAAATGAAATGTACCTTCAAAGTATTGAGGTTAGAAAAAACCGGAAACCAAAGCTTCAAACACCATCCATGTCCGAGAATCCGGGACTACGGAAATCATCTTAAAAGTATCCAAACCGCGAAAATTAAAAATGGATACTACGCCAAACGAGTGGGCAAACAAAAAGGGGCATCTCAGGTATCAAAAGGTAAAACTAGTGAGTTGCTCTAAATTAATTTCTCATGCAGAAAATAGGAAATAGACTTAGCCCGAGCTCCCACTGAGCAATTCTACAAGTGCACTTTTCTTCATCTTGGAGTACCCTTTAACCCCTCGAGATTTTGCTAAAGCCCTCAGCTCTGGTAGCTTTAGCGCATTCAAGTCCGTTTCATCAACCAGCCCTTGCTGATCCATACTTTCATTGTCATCAGCTTCATCAGCATCTGAAGATTCTGCATCCATTTCATCATAAATCCCTCCATCTGAAATAATAGTTTTAGCTTCTGGCTCAAGTTCAAGCTCAGGCTCAGGATCCACCGATGGCTCATCTAAAGGCTCGGGATGTTTCTCAACATGGTCCTTGTTCTTTCTTCCGCTTAAGTTGGCAACTGACATAGCATCATCGCTGTCATCACCAAAGTTAATAGACTGGTACTTGACTCGTGGAATCGGAGACTGGCGTTGAAACTTTGAAGCTGGCCGGATTAAAGAAGTATTAGAATCTCGAGATTCGTCTCCTAGAATGCTATTTGAACCAAAGATGCCCGAGCCTTTCTCTTCACTGGATAAAACATTTTGTTCTGGCTGCTCCAAAGTGAGGTCTCTGCTACCACCACTAAAGCCTTTTCTTTTAAAATGCTCTGCTGAATGCTTTCGTAATAACTTAAGGAGGGAATCCACAGTTTCATTTTCTTTACCTTGCCCTTTTGTAGCTTCATTTTTCTTTTCCTCTTTCAGGGCAGCTCTCTCTCGAAGCTGAGCCTGGATCTTCCTGAAAAGTTCAACAATCTCCTTCTCTCTTGGCCCTGGCACTGCAGTGGCCTGAGATCTGGGAGAACTAGAAAGAGAGAGCAGCGGACCATTCTTTGAAGACAACATCTCAGTGTCATCGAGGTTGTCAAAGCTATCCCTTTCTTCCGTTTGCCTATTCCGTCCACGAGAGACACCATGCCTATTGTACCTTGAGAAGTCAGGGTTTCTCTTTTGACCACTATTACTTGCTTTGCAGAGGAAAGATGCTCTACTAGAACCGCACTTTAACGATGTCAATTTGATTTGAAAATGGCCTTTAGAGACGGCAAAAGAAGAACATGATGACAAGCTGACAACTCTTCCGGCAAATCCAGAACAAGGGAGACGTTTTCCATCAGAGGATACATAACCTGCAGATAAGTACAGAATAGACATGGGTTATGGATGATAATAATACATAACATAGAAATATTCATATCCATCAACAAAATACCATTCACATATGTCGGCAATCATGTTTATGATTCGTGGATTATCCAGTTATAACCTATTTGTGATCTGTCCGAAATATTCATATCTTGGCAATCATGTTTCCGATGAGTGCCTGGGACTCTCACACACTGGACATAGGTACTACCAAGGCTATGTCTCCTGTAATTGCTTCCTGATTATCCAGTTATAACCTATTTGTAATCCCACTTTCAAGATTTTTTTTCTATAAGCTTGGATTTTTTGCACTGAAACTACGCAGCAGCAGCTGAGGAACAAGCGTTCCTTAGCTCACTGAATGCCTCCACCAAATTCTACCATGCACACTTCATGTTACATTAACATGCTCATTTCTTCGAATGACAGGTGCACCCAGCAGCTCACACCTCTATGCAGATTCAAATGTGCCCAAGATTATGCACAGAGTTCTAGCCACAAAGAACTATTAACCACCAAGGGTTCCAACACGATAGAAACTACCACTGCATCAACATAAATAAATGATGTACAAACTCATGATTTCATGCCATTTCAACCGGCCAGTCCAAGATTGTCAAGTCACGGAGTAATTTCAACAAACAGATTGTGCGCGACCTCAAAAGTACCGAAAACCAATAGAATTTTCCGGCATCCTATAGTTTGCTGTCACTAGAGACATGGATGCTGAGGAACCCGATATACGAGCATATACGAAAAAGGAAGAAAAAATTAAATGAAGGAAAAGAAAACAAAAGGGAAAGAAAAAGTTCTGCAATCTCAAGTTCAACCCATTTCAATCTTTCACGAGAGAGCACAGCACTTTGGTATTGGAAAATTGCACGAATATCTTTCCGACCCACTTCACTGGAGAGTCAGAAACGTTACCAATCCTCGCAAAACCAGTCCAAAATACGCGAAAAGCACGACACGGAACAATTACCTGTCACAACAAGCAGAAAAAAGCACTTCACAGACATACGTGCATACACAGATTCAATGACCAGGCGTGAATACCTATCAAATAAAACATAGCCGCAAGACAAACAAAACGAAAAGATAAAGAAGAAAACGGCTGAAATGTCTCAAGAAGACCGCAACGTTAACATCCTCTCGATTTACCCAACTATTTCTTCCGAAACCAAGCGAAGTTAGCGCTGTCGGAGAAGAAGAAAGAGAGAAATCACCGGAAACGTTCCGACCGAGGTGCACAGAGGATGTCATTGCGTTTGCCGTGCGGGAAGTATCGGGGCGGTTTAGTGGGGGTATTGCATTTCGCGAGGCAGGGTCTTTTCTCGATTTTCTGGACAGCAATAGGGAGCAAGGGAAAGAGTCGCGCTGATAAGCGAGGTTTTTCGCTCTTTTTATATGAACCCCCCGGAAGGGAAAAAGAAGCCCGGGCCCTGCCCGCGGTAGAAAAACATTTTTGTCACGGGGGAAAAAATTAAACAAACTAATTTCGTTATTACATATTACAAATAATATTGAAGTTAATTGAGAAAATTTAATGAAAAACACTCACTTGATTAAATCATATCGCGGTAAAATTACATCTTCAATCAATTTGGAAGATACTGCGCTTACTGAACCTTAGCAATAATTGCAACAAAATTGTAACATCCCGAATTTCGGACGTTTATAAGTTGAAATAATATTAGATTTTTGAGGATTAAGAGACAAAAGTTGGATATCATCTTGAAATGCTCGAAAATTAGCCGATTGGTTTCGAAGTGCCGAGAAGAAAGGCAAAATATTGAAAGTAACCGTTTTGCCCCCGGCTTGACCTAAACTCTATGGCTAGAGTGTGTTAGTAATTTTAGCAAGGCTAAAAAATTTGCTCGATGGTATTCCGAGTTATTTTTAGATCGTGATTGAGCAAAATCAGCACCGATTGAGCCCCTACCGGTCCTGAAATTTCACAAATTTCGAGAAATGTCTCGTCGGTCATCTTTTTGTCCAATTTGACCAGCTTTGACCGAAAATAATTGAAGCCCAAGTTTTATCAGTCCAAATTTCACTGATAGTCCAAAAATCAATTGATTCGTTCAGCCTTACGTCACTTTCGATGAATAGTAATCTCAATAATGCACCCTAGGGATAATATCTACTCTCTCTCCTCTCTTTTTCTCTCTCTCATCAGCAGATTTTCTCCCTTTTTCTTTCTCTAAATTTTGGATCTCTCTCTCGCGGCCCAGTTTTCTGCTGCCAACTTCAACTAATCGCCGACGGAAATTCGACCGTTGGATCATCGCGATTTTTGGGTATGTTGTAGTTCATTGTCTTGTGGTTCTTTTCCAACTTGAATCACTTCGATCCGAGATTGTTTGGCCTTTCGAATCTGCTTCGACATTTCGATCGACGAATCTGTTTTAGATTTCCAGATTTCATATTTTGGTTCCCGTTGATATATATCAACCCCGGCTGTCCCTAGAACCCGTATTCATGTCATAATCTTATTTTCCAGCGCGATTTGGTCTTGTTTTAGCCCTTAATCAGCCCCGGTTTGGACGAAATCCACCGGAATCCGTCGTCCATTTTCGGTCGTCGCCGTGCGCCGCCGCTTCCACTGCTTTCTCAGCTCTGTTTCAGCCTCGATTAGGTAAGTTATACCTCTATTTCTCAATTAGAATATTATACATGCCATGGACTAACTCTAAGGTTCGATTCGAGGCAAATCGGTTTAGGAAAAATTGTCGGAACCGGCATTATTTGAGCAAATGAATTCTGTGGAGGCTGAGATATGTTGTGGATTTGAAATATGTTGCTGCCGTGTTGAAATAATGGCTGTTTGTGGTGGTTGCGTGGGTTTCGCAAGGTTCGGCACCGAAAAATGGATTTTTGGGAGATTTAGTGCAAAAACGGGCCAAATAGTGTTTTGGAAATCACTGTTCATGACCCATGAACACTATTCACGTGCTGCCCAATTCGATTTTGGTTTGAAAATGACAAGTTTCGTGGGTCCTGTGTAGTTCGAATACCGAAAAATATATTTTAGAGCATTTTATGCAAAACCGGGCCCGAGCAATATTTTATATTACAATTCAAATATTTGGGACCCGTATTCGTGTTCAAAATAATATTTGAGGATGGATTGGACGTGTTCGATTTAAATGTCTGATTATTTATATCGAGCCATTGATTGACTGTTGTTTGGAATCTTGGTTTGAGATTGTTGTCCCGAATTGGACCTGATTTGATATTTTCTGGCCCTTTGATTTTGAATACCTGAGTTGAGTGCCTGAGTTGAGTCTGAGGGTGTTTGGTATTCTGAAAAGGGATCTAGAGGTTAGCTTATTAAGATTTGTTCTCATAGATGATTGCCTTTATTTTTCAGACCCTATAACATAAGCATGGCAGGGATGCCACAAAATTGACAGCCAGGTGCGGGGTACCCAGTTGGCAGGAACAATTAATGGTGAATCGGTGGCTGCTGATAGATGTGGTCGCCTTGGGTTGTTTGTTGTTGTGAATCTTTATAAACTGGTACCATGTGTAATATGGAGCTAAGATTATGTAATGTATGAGGTGTTGTGGTTGCGCTAGTCTTTGCTCATTCGTTGTCAGGGGTAAGGTATCGCTTTCGCTGGCGTTTAATTTGGATATTAAGGTTTCTAGGTCGGCGACAGTCCTGGGATGTCGCATGTATCGACCATCGTTGTACAGATGTCGTGCGCTCATGTGGTTCGGGGCGTGATAAAATAACTGTGTCTCTTACCCTAATTTGGATGATATGATGTCGCTGTCGTTTCTTACAAAAACCAATTATGCCTTGCAATTGTCATTTCTATTTATTTTTTTTTACATACATCATCTTTCTAGATTTGTTGGCTAGTAGAACGTGGAGTTCGAAGATACCATCGACACTAGCAAGGCAAGCAAGTCCTAAGCCATGGTTGTGAAAATCAGAAAAGTGTTGGCTCGCCTCTTCCATCTTTCCAAAATGTTACCATCACCAAATCAATTAGTGTACTCGGGGTAATTGGTTTCGAAGTGCAACTTGAAACACCAAAAAAAATTAATCTAGATTTCCATTACTGGGGAGCCTAGGAGCAGGACTCAACCTACAAGGTTTGGGATCGACGTACCTAGATTTAGGACCCCATCAGCTAGACCCAAAACTCCAACTAGACAAGTGACCTAGCGAACTAGACTTGCGAATTCAATCCCAAACCGGTGACTCGATGCTCAAACCAAATTTTAGATAGATACAAGTGCAAGATTTGAAAGAATAGGGTCCTAATAAGTTCATCTCCTATGTGCCTAAATAAAAATGTATTAGAGGTTTAACGAATTAAATTTAAGAGTGAGTATTGTTATTCAATTTACTTTTGAAATCACTATTTCCTCGTGATTTTATATTGTTTTACAAAATTTACTAAAATTTTAGGCACGAAATTATACTTCTATTATAGGCAAAAACTCAATACACTTAAAGGACGAGAATTTCGACAAAAAAATAGGATCAGAATCCTCCTTTTCTTTTCTAGGATATCCTCAATTAGTTATTTCATCAGTATTCTAAAGATGGAAAAATACATAAATTGATTATTATGCTTTCATTTCTCATTTTCTTAGGTCAAAATTTTTATTCTTATTTATTGTAATTTCGTTAATTTTCATTCTTATAAGCCATTTTACAAAAAGAAAATTCAACTCTTAAAATATTTTTATCTTTCCATATATCTTTGTGCGAAGGCAAGTTATTTTTATCAATTAATAATGCACATATACTGTACTAATTCATATTTACAATTGAAAAAAAAGTTTACATTATTAAAGAAAAGATTCATTGATTACTTGTCTAAAATATTGATTAACATAATAAAGTACGATTCTATTCATTTTTCTTAATCATAGCGTAATTTACATGTATGTACGGACTTCTTATGGAATTTTTTGGCAAACGATCGGGGGATGAAATTGATTTTCTTAATCAATAGTTATCTTTATTTTCCCAAGAAAAAAGTGTGAAAGAAATCAAATAATTATTCGAACGCTAGAAAGAATTTCTCACGCGAGCTTCGTCTCCCTCCCTCCCTCCCCTCTCTCTCTCTCTCTCTTTCCAGTTGTCATTGATTTCGCATCGGTACAATGCGAAATACTTCACTCCCGCCATTTCTCCATCTTCCTCGTCTCCACTCGAATTCACCTCTCACTCCAATCCAATCTCGCAATCGTCGCCTCCAATTCCCACAACCGGAACCCTAATTTCTCCGCTCCTCCGCACAATCCCTCGGTTCGTTGACCACACAAACCCCACTCCCCTCCCCTCCCCCCGCCTTCTCCCCCGGGGACCTTTCCCCCTTCCGCCGCGTCGATCTAAACCCTAGCCATGCCGTCCCTCATCTCCCCCGGCAAAATCCACCGCCTGGAGCTCGAAAACTTCAAGTCCTACAAGGGCCACCAGGTGATCGGCCCCTTCTTCGACTTCACCGCCATCATCGGCCCCAATGGCGCCGGCAAGTCCAACCTCATGGACGCCATCAGCTTCGTCCTCGGAGTCCGCACCGGCCACCTCCGAGGAGCTCAGTTGAAGGACCTTATCTACGCGTTCGATGACAGGGAGAAGGAGCAGAAGGGGCGGAGGGCCTTCGTCAGGCTGGTTTATCAGATGGGGAACGGGTCGGAGCTCCAGTTCACGCGGACCATCACCAGCAGTGGGGGCAGCGAGTACCGGATTGACGGGAAGGTCGTGACGTGGGACGAGTACAAGGCTAGGTTGAAGTCGCTCGGGATTCTCGTCAATGCGAGGAACTTTTTGGTGTTTCAGGTATTTTCCTCTTTTCTTCAAAATGATCTCTTCCTTCCAGTGTAATTAAGCGTTCAATTGCTGTGTCGTTGATCTTGGTTGTGGAGAAGGGTGATGCAGTTTTTCACATAACTTTTGTCGTCCATGGGCCGACTGTCAATTTTTTTCGAGTAGGGGGTTGCTCAAAAATTAGTGAGCTGGATTGGAGGTCCTAGAAAGGTTTTCCTATGGTTCAATGGACATCATGGAAATCAGGAAACTTATTGCAAAATAAGAATAGATTAAGCATTTTAAAAGAAGAAGAAGTACTATAATATCTTTGTTGTTACCTCCTTACGAGGACGATAACACGGCAACTTATCTAAAAGCGAAAAATAAAAGGAGGAGACTTGCCTGACCGAGACATTCGTTAGTTTTGAACTAGGCCAAAACTTTTGGCCAAAAAATAAATAAAAGAAAACTAGGCCAAACCTTAGCTTCAATTATCATAATTGTAGATGGACTTGTTGGTGGAATCTTGCAATTTTGACTTTGATGAGAGATTGACACAATTGTCTACTGATCCTCCTTTTGTAGGGTGATGTTGAATCCATTGCATCCAAAAATCCAAAGGAGCTCACTGCACTGTTGGAGCTGATATCTGGATCTGAAGAACTCAAGAGAGACTATGAGCAGCTCGAAGCCGAAAAAGCTGTGGCAGAGGAAAATCTGCTCTTGCATATCAGAAAAAACGAACTGTAGTGTCGGAAAGAAAGCAGAAGAAGGAACAGAAAGAAGAGGCTGAAAAGCATATCCGTTTGCAGGATAGATTGGTATGCTTTACAGGGTTCTTCCTATCAGAGTTTATAAAGTTCAGCCAAAATGTTTCCTTCATTTCTTGTTTGATGCTGAGAAATCTGACAATTGGACCCCTGAACTTCTGCTTTTGGCCTTTATATAATCTTTACATTGCCTGGTGTGTTTAGGTCCTGCTGCTATATTGTTCCTAAAAGTGGGTCAAAATAAAGGAAATAACTAGTTCAATTTGATGTTGATGTGCTTTTGCATGCGCTTGTCAGTGGGGTTGGTTCTTGATCTAATCTTGTCTCGTTTGTACTTGCAGAAAAAGTTGAAGGAGGACTACTATTTGTGGCAATTGTATCACATAGAGAAGGATGTTACTAGGACAAACGAGGACCTTGAAGCTGAAAGAAAAAGTCGTGAAGGTGTTATTCACGAGCTAGAGAATTTGAGCATGAAGCAAGTAAAAAGAAGAAAGAGCAAGCCAAATATCTGAAAGAGATTGCACAATGTGAAAGAAAAATTGCTGAGAGAAGTAATAAGCTTGACAAAAGTGTGAGTCACTATACATTTTGTATGGTCCTTCTTTCTATGGTTGTTCATTGGATCCCATCTGAAAGTTCCAATTGCACAAAATAATGAGGTGTAATTCTGGCTGGAAATGTGTGATCTAACTGAAGATGGTTTGATGTAAACGAGCGGGTTGTTAAGCGTGTTTGTCCACTGGAAATTACGTCTATCCTTCATTATAGCTGTGGAGGATACATGAACTTACTTTTGCATAGGCTGTCTTGTAATGTTAAAAAAGGGAGACAACCAAGATCAATAATTTTTCTCTAGCTCTGCATGTGGGGAATGAGTGACTTGTTTTAGTTTGTTGTTTCTGGGTAGCAAAATTCCTTTCCTTTGACAGTTGAAAATGGGTAACTGGACACAGTGTTGGTGGGATGAATAAAATTCTTCAAGTACTGGCTGTTGGCACAACTGAGGGGCTTTGTGCTATATTAATTGTTTCGGCTATGTTTCTCCATAATAATTTGTTTGCTTCACTATCTTCTGGGGACTCTGTTCTCCATGAAATGGGATGCTGGGTAGGCTGACTTGGGGAAGGGGCGAAGGGTTTTCTTTTTCTTCTTTTTTTTTTAAATATTGTGGGAGGGGATATTGGAGGTTACTGGGAGAAGCAAATAGAAGTGGGTTCTAGGTGGTGAGAGGAGACAATATGCAAGAGAAAATTGGTACGGGGTGGCAGCAGGCAAGAAACACGTAAAATTGCCTGATGGAGATAGAGGAGTCAAATTTATCTATCCCGGGGATTAGCCAGTGCTTCTAGCTGCCCTTCCACCCGCCAGATATTCCTCTCTCACATTCTCTGAAATGGAAGGCAGTCGTTAGTGCTTTTTTCTCCCCAGACAACTGAATTGGTACCACATGTTATTCCCAGAACTTCTGGCTGCTTTTCCACCTGTCAATTGCTTCTCTGTCAAATTCCCTGTTCAGTGTTTTTCTTATCTCCTCAAACAACCAGTTGATTGGTAACACAGCGTTCTCTCCTCTTCAACCGTCCAGATTTAGTCTTAAGAAGCAATAAACTCTCTTTCCTGTTAATTGCAGTTAAACTAAAGTACCAGGTTTCATGGGCATGACCTCCTCTCAATTGCAGTTGTCTCTTTCCTTCAAGAATGAGTATTGGAATCTGGAATTTCTTTGATAAGTAGTTAGAGGTCAATGGCTTTTGTATGTCTTTTGCTGAAATATTGTGCGATAACTAATATTTAGTAGGTACCTCCCCATTACCATTTGTTAAAGTGTTATTATGTTAGTTGCTATGTACTTCACATGTTGCATTTCTTCGAATAATGCCATATATGCTGGTGTGACATTTTCTTTGTTGGAAAGTCCAATCCAAAAGCTTAAGTTGATAGTTAGAGGGAGTCCACATGAATATAAAGAGCATTTAGAACCTGTTGTGAAGCGATGTTGAAGTGTGATAATACTTCAACACCCACTCTCACATGCAACCCAAGCGACACGTGAAATTTTGACCATGCACATTCGCAAAAGGGATAGCACTGGCTTTGATATTTTGTTAGAAAGTCCAACTCAAAAGCTTAAGCTGATAGGTGGGGGAGATCACATAAATATGAAAAACATTTAGGACCTGTTGTCAAGTGATGTGGGATAATACTTCAACACCTTTGCTCACTGTTTGGTTTGTGTTTCATTAAACAAAGAAATAATTCCAGGGTGCAACACCCTTCCCTCTCCCCTGTGCTTGTCCTTCCTCCCTCTAATGTGTGAGGAAGGGAGTCACAAGTTGGATTCTACTTCCTATATTCACTGCATTTAAAGTGTGTGAGCTTGTGATTTAGTATATTCCTCTGTCTTTTCTTGTGTTCGATTTTGTGAGTTTCTTGAGAAAATTGCTGTTATATTTCTTTTTTCATGTGAGGCTATTTGTCATCATTAACGCTATTGATCCAATTCATCTTCTTTTCAACCTTTGGCACAGATTTTCTTTTCCCTTCTTTTGTGACAGTCTCCTCGATCATTCTAACTGATTACATTGTCTCTTCTTTCTTGGTTGTTGCTACCCGCGTTTCCAAGATATTCTCTTTTTGTTATACCCTATCAGTTTTTGTGCAGTGTGGCTATTTACTTTCTCTCTTGTTTGCTGATGACAGCAACCCGAGCTTTTGAAACTGAAGGAGGAGATGTCTCGTATCAGGTCAAAAATTGAGAGTACCCGGAAAGATCTTGATAGGAAAAGGAAAGAAAGGAACAAGCATGCCAATGAAATTAAGGAGCTGCAGAAGGGCATACAGGATCTCACTGCAAAACTTGATGAACTGCGTGAGAAAGGTCTAGATGATGGGGAGAAACTTCAGTTCAATGACAAGGAACTTGAACACTATTTTAGAATGTAAGTTACTCTTGCTTAAAATGTGATGCTGCATTCTTTAATAGGTAATCGCAATTTATTATGCACCGTGAGATGCTGAGCAATAAAGAATAATGTATACTACAGGAATTCCAGCCGCACCTATCTAAAAATAAGGAGTTACTCTTGCAGCTCTAGCTTAGTATAGGTCTAAAGAAGTGTGACAACTAAACGAAAAGTTTGAGGTAAAAAAGCAAGAATCCCTAATTCTACACAGAACATTTGTTTCCCTTAAAGATGCTCCTATTTCTCTCCCTCGAGTCATTCAATAAATTACTGGATGGACAGTAAAACAAAAATTGTTCATCATTTACCTATAGCATTACCCTCCCCCACTTTAGTTCTTTCTTGGCAGAGTTTAAAGAGCTTCGTCAAAGACCAGAAAGGAGTCATTTATGAGAAGTTAAAGACAAGAAGATTCACCGTTTTCTTTCAAGAGCAGCCCTTGATGAATAGTTTCCTGCAAAAGTTGATATTCCATTCCAATCACACAATTTAGACTACTCATTATTTCTAAAGAAATCTATCTTGCATTAAATCCTGCTCTGTGGTATTACTAGTATAATATATCACTGCCAAGTCTGGTTGAATATGTTGAAAACAGTGAGGAGTTTTTTAGTGAAGTACGGTTTTGGTCTTCATTGTCAGCCTCCATATGAGGTATCTGCAAAATGTTGCTCGTAGTCTTTCTAGATATTTCTAATTTCCGTCAGGACTTCTACCTATCTCTGGTGTAAAATTTGAGGCAACTCCAAGCGCTTGCCGCTTCTTAATAAATGGAAGAAACTATGGTGGATACCTGTTATTAAGCTGGTAGATTGAAAACATCTATCAGGTTCTTAAACCTTAAAGAAGGCAGCTCTAAATTAGTATAAAGAACATAATGGAGTTGACCCAAAATGCATGGGATGCTCTCAATCAAGTCTTTCTTAAAATACTATTCTTGACATTGTCAGCCTCCATGTAAGGTGTGGTTTAGCGAAGTACGGTTTTGGTCTTTCATTGTCAGCCTCCATATGAGGTATCTGCAAAATTCTCGTAGTCTTTCTAAATATTTCTAATTTCCTTCAGGAATTCTATTTATCTCTGGCATTGTTGTTGAAACATCTTTATAGATATTGTTTGAACTCTTCACATTGGCAAGAAAATTTGAGGCAACTCTAAATGCTTGCCTCTTCTTAATAAATGGAAGAAACTATGGTCCATACCTGTTATTAGGCTGGTAGATTGGATGAGGTATATCTTTCTAAATATTTCTAATTTCCATCAGGAATTCTATTTATCTCTGGCATTGTTGTTGAAACATCTTTATAGATATTGTTTGAACTGTTCACATTGGCAAGAAAATTTGAGGCAACTCTAAATGCTTGCCTCTTCTTCATAAATGGAAGAAACTATGGTGGATACCTGTTATTAGGCTGGTAGATTGAAAACATCTGTCAGGTTTTTAAACTTTGAAGAAGGCAGCTCTGAATTAGTATAAAGAACATACTGGAGTTGACCCAAAATGGAGGGGATGCTCTCAATCAAGTCCTTCTTAAACTACTATTCTTTACATTGGAAGATAGAATAAAGATCAACTTCCTTTGGTAATTCGTTTGGTTGTTAAATGTGTGGACAAAAGTCTCTTTTTTGGCTTGGAAAGCAGCGGGTCTAGTATAACTAACTTTGTCCTATAGAAAAGGGTAATCCGGGTAAGCAGATGTTGCATACTATGTGACCCTGTACTTTTTTGGGTCACAATGGTTTGAAGAGGCACTCCTTTTATGGTTGTATTATTTGCCTCCGACTGTTTACTCTTGCTGGCTTGGTTGTTGGTTTCTTTGAGGAAAACATTGTTTACGTTGCTGCTTATCATTTGTATATTATCTTATCTCCTGAAAATAGGCTTGAACTTAAGTTTACGGCCTGAATCCTTTAGCATTTGCTCAAGTCAATAATTATAACATTTGCAATAAGGGTCTCCAATAAGAAGAAAATGATGTTTCAGAAAGGAGGATGCTGGGATGAGAACAGCGAAGCTCAGAGATGAGAAAGAAGTCTTGGATAGGCAACAACATGCTGATATGGAAGCTCAAAAGAATTTAGAAGAAAATCTTCAGCAGTTGCTGAATCGAGAGAATGAACTCAATTCACAGGAGGAACAAATGCGAAGTAGACTAAAAAGAATTATGGATTCATCTGCGAGGCACAAGGATGATCTTGCAGAATTGAATAAGGAATTACGTTCCCTGCAAGATAAATCCCGCAAGTCCAGGTTAGTAATAGTTTATTCCTTCTCAAGGATCTTCACGAGTTTGTATTTGTGTGTTCTGTGCCTCATAGGCTCAACTAGGTTGTTAGGTTAGAATTGCTGGAATGAAAGTAGTTTTATATGTGCCTGTTTAATTGTTGGATTTAAACTTGTTGCATGGTCTTTGCAGGAGCAAGTATGAAAATCTGAAATCAAGACTTAGCGAAGTGGAGGACAAATTGAGTGAATCAAGGGCTGATAGACATGAAAACGAGAGGGACACTAGATTATCTCAAGCAGTTGACGTCCTAAGACGCCTCTTTCCTGGGGTTCATGGTCGAGTGACTGATCTTTGCAAGCCAACACAAAAAAAGTACAACCTTGCTGTTACTGTTGCTATGGGTAAATTCATGGATGCGGTTGTTGTTGAAGATGAGCAGACTGGAAAGGAATGCATCAAGGTACTTCCACTTTTGCTTAACGAGATGAGATATTTTTGCGCTCTTTGAATTCCTATAAACTCTGAGTAACTTTACCTGACTAAGTTATCTCGACTTTTCGGAGAAAGATGAATTTGTGCATCACACCCGAGTGTGGAACATTGATAAGTTATATTGTCTAGGGGGAAAATAGACAATCATGCAAAGTCAGAAGATTTGATGTGGGAATAATTTGATTTCAGTTGTTGAACCACAACATACTTATGTTGTATTGAAATGAGTCGTAATGAATGAAATGCGACAGCAGGACTGCAGGTAATAATGATGCATCAGAAAGCCACTTATTGTGGAAAGCTGTTTGGGTTAGTCAGAAGATAGAGAAATGCATCAGAAAGCCACTTTTGTGTGCACTTATACTGCAACATGATTAATGCATTTTGTTTCCTGCATACTTGGGGAGCATTTAAATGTAATTCGATTTTTCAATGGAGAGTAATGTATGTGCATAATGATGTTAAGTACGATGCATATGTGAAACTGGTAAGAGTAATGCTTATATATTCCGACCCTTAATGTGATATACCGGCCGACGTTTACTACAATTAAGAGGTTAGGCTGATGTTCACAACAGCATTCATGGCATCTAAAAACAACAGAACCTACACCATCTCCAACCACCGTGTAAAGCTAGATACAGTGTGAAAAGAATGAATATCTTGTCAAGCTATTGTATGTTCTTAAGGGACATTGCATCTAAGAATGGATATATCAATGGGCTCAATTGTTTAAAAGATCGATTGTGGTTGCATCAGTTACCAAGTCACATATTAATAATCAATCAATTTTGGCACCTATTATCACTAATCACACCTGCCCTAAGTGAAAGTGGGGCTTGCTAGTTGCCGCTGAGCAAGGGCTTGAGAAATAAAAGCAACAACTGCAGTGGCTAAGAGTTCACCCCATTTTTTAATATGGTGTATTTTCTGCTAATGCAGCACTGTCTTACAAGGGAAAATAACATGCTTCATTGAAAGTTGTTTATTATTTTATCCAAAAAAAAACTTTTAAGCGTATTTTTGGGGGAAATGAACAGTTGTATCTGCTTCCTTTTTGCTTTTGTGCGTATTGCAAATCTGTAGAAGATAGATGAAGGTTATTGATTTGAGTGGCAAGATAGAGAAGCTGAATTATTTAATGATATTAAACTAAAGCCTTTTCTCCAGTTCATTGTGTTTATGGTAATTTAGTTGGGTGTGATGTGGATCAATGGAGAAACTTGCTGCTGGCTGTTTTGTCATTTTTGGTTAACTTCTTCATTTCTCTTGCTTAATGGTGTTGTACAATTGCATGAGACCAGTAGATATGCACTCTAGCCTATTTAGCTTGTGTTTCGGGAAAATTTATATGGTGTCTTGAATCTTCATGCATCATTGATGAGCTTCTCTTTTCTTGTGAACAGTATTTAAAAGAACAAAGACTTCCTCCTCAGACATTTATTCCACTTCAAGCGGTTAGGGTAAAGCCAATTATCGAGAGGCTACGCACCTTGGGCGGGACTTCAAAGCTTGTCTTTGATGTCATTCAATATCCTTTGTCAGAAATAGCAAACCAATTTACCCTAGATGTAAAATGTCTTAACTCAAAGTAGATACTTAAAATTGCAAATTAAATGTGTGGTTCTTTCTAACTCTGCATGGGAAAAGGGTGGAATGTCGTAGTCCCACTTTTCATTTGTGCTGTTATCTCGTGATGCGTTTTTGTTTTATATTATGACTAGTAGCTATTATTAATTGTTGTTGTTGTTGTTGTTGTTTTTTATTTTTTTTTTTCCTGTTCCTGGGGGGGTTTTGTGGGGTGGGCTCCAGAAACTAAAGACAATCACTTATTCTAATAATTTGTGGGGTTAATTGCAGTTTCCTCCTTCCGACCATGGAAAAAAATTTCACTTCCCTTTGATAGCATAGTTCATTAACATCAATTATGCTTATTGCTCTTTCAAGTTGCAACACAAGTTTAAGAAGTATAGCTTTACCGTATAATGCTTATGTCAACTTCACCTGGTAGACATGATGCAATATGGGAAACTAGGAGCACTTAACTACATAATTATTCAGTTTGATTTTGCACCTCAGTCAACCGCGTTTACTGAAAAGCCAAAACAGTAACTTCTGCTCAATGTCTTAGTTAATGTTGTAAAATGTTATGTATTGAAGTTCAGGCTTGATGAATAGCTTGCATGGAAGTGCAGTCCTTACTTTTGGCTTTCTATGTGTAGCGTGCCATTTATCTAGTTGGTGTTGCTGGTTGTCACCATATTTGCCGGAGTGTATTGCATGTTTCAATGCTCTCGGAGTGCTTCTGTTGCTTGTTAACTTTTTCTCCTCCTGTTATGTTGGGTAGCTTTTTGGGCATGGCGGTGGCCATCTTGTTCATCATGTGCTTGAGAAGAATATTGCACACCAGTTAAATACTCTTTTTTTTGTGAAAGCATGTGTTCTTTTTGTATACTATGCTTGCTGTCCATGCTGATTATGGAAAACTGTCTCTCTCTCTCTCTCTCTCTCTCTCTCTCTCTCTCTCTCTCATGCATACGCGTGCATTCATGTGCGAACAGATGAAAATGTGCACTCACAGTTAAGAGGATTTACTGCTCTATCATTATGCTAGACGTCCAAAGCGATTTGTATGTTGAGTGGCTTCTGTGTATGCTTTTTGGTACTTAACAAAAAGGCACATTTGATCCTGCATTGGAGAAGGCAGTTCTCTATGCTGTTGGTAATACTCTAGTTTGCGACAATCTTGATGAAGCTAAAGTTCTAAGCTGGAGCGGAGAGAGGTTCAAAGGTGCCTATTTTGTTATTTCCTACTAATAGTTTGTGAACTCAAACTTCCTTATGCTAAATTCATCATGTGGTTATTTGTTAGTTGTGACTACTGATGGTATCCTGCTCACAAAGTCTGGTACAATGACGGGTGGTACCAGTGGTGGGATGGAAGCGAGATCTAAAAAATGGGATGATGCGGAGATCGAAGGTTAGATACGTGAACATTGTTTTTAGGTTCTTTGGCATATGAACAGGATGATTAGGACTCATCTTTGGTTTACTAACTTTGACCTGGCTCTTCTTTGAAATTTTTTCATGAACTCTTTTCCAGGACTTAAAAAATGAAGGAACAATATGAGTCAGAGCTTGAAGAACTCGGTTCATTAAGAGAGATGCGCTTGAAAGAGTCTGAATTATCTGGGAAAATTAGTGGACTTGAGAAGAAGATGCAGTATGCTGATATTGAAAAGGTAAAGTTATCAAGTCTATGAGTTAGTGGCAAAGGAGTGATCATGACAATGACAAACTAAACCTTATCCATTAAAAGTTTTTGCACATGAATGTTTTTCATGCCATTGTCCTGTATTTAGTAGTAGACCTTTCATAACTGAGTTCATTGGAAATCACTTCTTTTTGTCTGTACCCATGTTTTCTACTGCCTCTCATCTCCCTCTTGATACCTGCCCCAATTGGCAACATCTTGAACTTGCCATTTCACATCTACCTATTCTGACAGCATGTTACTCAACCCCTCTCGTTGCTTATAAAAAGATTACTGCTGGTTTTTAATGGCAGTCAATAGCGGTGGCACCGCCACCTCTTTTGCCATTGGGGTGAGAAATTCACACCCATAACAGCCACCATCGGCACTATTGTTCTGACGACGTGTGTTGCAGACGATATCGGCACTATCCATCCAACACCTCCCCCTTTCAAAAACTAACAAGCAATTCGATATGTGGCCTCTGTTATGAATGGGCTCACATGAAACTCGGTTGTGGTCTGATATGCCAATCAATCTCACCCATAACAGATCAGGCACTATTGTTCTGAGACATGTTTGGACGACAGCTGTCTATCTTCTCGGTATGGGAGAGAGGTCAAAACTATTATTGTGAGCATGTTTGGACACAGCTGATTCACCTTCGTTTGTTTTCTGTCTATCTTCTCCGTATGGGAGAGAGGTCAAAACTATTATTGTGAGCATGTTTGGACACAGCTGATTCACCTTCGTTTGTTTTCTGTCTATCTTCTCCGTATGGGAGAGAGGTCAAAACTATTATTGTGATTAGTGTAATGGCTAAATGCTGTAGCCCAATTCTTATACATATGGAACCATATGTTTTCTGATAAAAAGTTCCAGTTTGCATATAGCCTTCTAATCAAGTTATTATCAGTAAAAATGTTTTTGCACTATTGATGCTTGGAATGATACTCTAATATCTTTTGAAATCACTGCTAAAGTTGCATTTAAGATACTAAATATGATTGTGCCATTTGTTATGTATTTTTTACTTAAAAAAATTAATGCCTGCTGTGACCTCTATCCACGATTCGGAGGCTGCTGAATAATCATTCCGCAATTATTGCAATGTGACTGCCTACCGCAACTTAAAACCTCCCATACCAAGACCCAGCTGAGTACTTATGATGCAAAGAATGGCTAATTAATTGAAAGGTCAGCAGGACAATATTTCTAATATCTGTATGCTTCAGTTGCACTTGCACCTATGCATGTCAATGCCAATATACTCCTTAGGGTAGACTGGCTACTCATTTTGAAGCTATGGCCACCCTGAAATTTGTCGGCTTTGAGATTATCTTTGTCATGACCTGCACTGTCCTTGTGTAAGACCTCCCTATTCATTACTGAGGCTCCTTAGCTGATATTTGTTGGATTTGAAGTTTCCAGATTTCCAGTTATTTCTTCTTGTCTATGATATTGTGCAGAAGAGGTGCTTATCATTGTGTATGGTGAAGTTGTATAATTCTTGTTCTTTTAGATCTTTTGTCCTTGTTGATTTGCTTCTACCAATGTAATTTGTTGATCCTTCTGATGCTGTTGATAATTGATAATTTCGATGGCTTAATGCAGCAAAGCATCAAGGACAAGCTTGCCAATTTGAAACAAGAGAAGCAAAACATACGAAGAGAAATTGATTGTATAAGTCCTGAACTCAAGAAGGTGATTAGTTACTCCAGTTATTAAGCCAAAAAATTATGTTCTACCTTCTCAAGTGAGAGAATGTTAATTTTCTGCATTTGTCTAAGTGGAAATTTATTATTTGATTTCTCAGTTGAAAGATTCAATTGATAAAAGGAGTGCTGAAATCAGGAAGCTTGAGAAGAGGATAAATGAGATTGTTGATAGAATTTACAAAGATTTCAGTGAGTCTGTTGGGGTGAAAAACATCCGTGAGTATGAAGAAAACCAGCTAAAAGCTGCCCAAGAAATGGCTGAAGAAAGGTTTAGCGTAAGCGACCAGCTGGCGAAGTTGAAATACCAGTATGTTTCTCTTCCTCCAGTTAATTTGTGGTGAAGTGCAGAAAGATGGTATAGGATAGTTTTGTCGAGGATTTTAGGTTGTCAACCGTTTATATTGGGAGTGATAGAAGGATACTTCTGAATTAGAGTAATTCGCCAAGAGTTCTCGTATAAAACTTGATTCCGTTGCTCCTCAATTGTGAATATTTGAAACAGCTAATCAGTGTCAGTTTGTAGGTTTAGTTATATGATCATATTTGCTTGTGATTCCTTTTAACATTTGAAATAGCTAATTTGTGAATGTTTGTCTATATAAAAATGCATTGGGTTGAATCATACAATACAGAGTGGGATTGTATCTGTTTTGATGACAATGCCACTACTGTTACGACAAGGATGAGCACATGTTTTTATATGCATATGTTCCATGGGCATTTGCTTGCTGAGAACTACTATGTACTAAAAGTTTCAAAAACGTGTATCACTATTATTGACAAGGTTGGAGTACGAGAAAAAGCGGGACATGGATTCACGTATTAAAGAACTGGAATCTTCACTCAATTCGTTGGAAAATAATTTGAAGAATGTTCAAAAGAAGGAGTCTGAAGCCAAGTTAGCAGCAGAGAAAACTACCAGTGAGATCAACCGGTTGAAGGAAGAAATTCAGGGTATGGCTTTGTCTCTGACTACATAGAGTACATGAGTACCGGAGTAGAAGAGATCCTTCTCCTGAATGCAATTATCCTTCCGCTGAAGATGCAATGGGCTTTTTTCTCTTTGCGCTTGCAGTTATGAAGAAGTTTGATATCATGTGCCTATCTATGCAATGATCGTATTGGTATCTTGATGAATAAGCCAGGATTTTTGTGATTACGTTATCAATAGTGTATTTAATGGGCTATGGCAATAGCGTTAATTACCACCTGCTCTACTTTTTCTGATGATGAAGTATGGGTGACTTTTTTATTTGACTTTGTCTGCTCATCGCTTAGAATAGCACATTTTGTACTCATGATGGTACCCAACTATCAATGAATTTATCTTTTTCTGTGTACATTCTAAACGGATGTATCGTCACAAATGTCATTGACTGGTTCACACTTCTTGCAGAGTGGAAATTGAAGTCTGATGAGTGTGAAAAGGATATGCAAGAGTGGAAGAAGCGGGCTTCTAATGCTACCACCAGCTTATCCAAACTTAATCGCCAGATAAATTCTAAGGTCATTCCTGGATATGGGTTAAGGTGCATGATTTTGAAATTGAAACCAAAGGGGCATTTCATATAATCACAATTCCTGTCTTGTTCATTTAGGAGTCACAAATCGAGCAGCTGATATCTCGGAAACAGGAAATTCTGGAGAATTGTGAACTGGAACATATAAGTCTTCCAACTATCGCTGACCCAATGGAGACCGAATCCTTGACAGAAGGTCCTGTCTTCGATTTTAGCCAACTAAATAGATCCCTACTGCAGGATAAGCGACCTTCTGATCGAGAAAAGCATGAGACAGAGTTCAAGCAAAAAATTGATGGTTTGGTATCAGAAATTGAGAGGACTGCCCCAAACTTGAGGGCTCTTGATCAATATGAAGCTCTAAAAGAAAAGGAAAAAGTTGCTACTGAGGAGTTTGAAGCAGCTAGGAAAGAAGAAAAGGAGGTTGCTGACAAGTATAACGCAGTTAAGCAAAAGAGGTAAGCTGCTATGTTGCAAACAATATATAAATTACATAATCAGTGTTTCCTTCATGGGGCATTCTTTTCGGGAAAGGGTTTTTGTGTGCATTTGTGTGGTTGGTTGGGGAGGGTAATGGCCATCAGGATTGTGAAAACCAATTATGAAGATGACTTGCTTGAGTTCTAATTGATCTTTTGCAGAATAAATTCAGAGTTGTGATGCACAATCTGTTCCCATTCAGGGAACTTCTTTGGACCGTACAGCACAATCCATGCGCCCTATAGATTCATTAGAGCATCGATATCCATGCTACAATAAGTGTGGATATACATACTATTCTGCTGGTACTTGTGGTGTTGTCAGTGTTAACACTTTTGTTATGGGAAATATAGGAATGAATTGTTTATGGAAGCATTTAACCATATCTCAAGCGTCATCGACAAGATCTACAAGCAACTAACAAGGAGCACAACACATCCTCTGGGTGGAACTGCGTATTTGAATTTAGAGAATGAGGACGATCCATTTCTTCATGGCATCAAGTACACAGCTATGCCTCCAACGAAGCGCTTCCGGGACATGGAACAGCTGTCTGGTGGTGAGAAGACAGTTGCTGCTCTTGCGTTACTGTTTTCCATCCACAGGTGAGCATATTGTGTCTCATAGCTCTTCTTTGCCTCTAAATTTTAATTGAAAAATTCAATGGCTTTGTGACCCAATTTCTTAGCTTTTGAGGTCCAACGAGTTTGTTTTTGTCCTTTTCTTCTCTTTCATTTCCCTTTCGCATGAATTCATTCCTTTTTTTCAATTTGGTAGCGACTTCTTTCTTTTCGGTATCAAAGAGTAGACTGCTGCCAGAAGAGCCATTAGAAAAAGATGGCTTCTCCTGCTTTCTGGTGACAGTTTGCATTTTCTTGCACATGTAGTTCTTAGCTTTTGCCTATTAGCAAGACTATGGACGATCACAATGTAGCTATTTCATGTAATTCTCTCGTCATTCTGACCATTGCAGATGTACCTTAGTTTTTTGCATCTATGGGCTGGTTCAGTTATCGGCGTCATTCTGACCATTGCTAATGTACTCTAGTTTTTTGGCATCTATGGGTTGGTTCAGTTATTGGCATCATTCTGACCGTTGCTAATGTACTCTTGTTTTTTGCATCTGTGTTCAGTTATCGGCCTTCACCATTCTTCATATTGGATGAAGTTGATGCTGCTCTGGACAATTTGAATGTCGCGAAGGTTGCTGGATATATCCGATCAAAGTCGTGTGAAGGGTCCAGGCTTAATCAGGATGCAGATGCGGGTTGTGGTTTCCAGAGCATAGTGATATCTCTGAAAGACAGCTTTTATGATAAGGCTGAAGCTCTTGTTGGTGTATATAGAGACTCTGAAAGGAGGTGGCTCTCTTCCCATCTGTAACTTCAGTCTCCCTTTTGTCCCTTTACAGTTCGAGTATGATTAGTATTAACGTCAGCATTCTCTGTACTCGTTGCAGCTGCTCAAGAACTCTGACATTTGACTTGACCAAATACCGGGAGTCCTGAAAGATTGACCGATTGTTGGAGGTTTTCACTGTCGATGTAAATATCCTTTTCAGAAACTGTATATTGTAGCTATGACTAGGTTGCTGCAAATTCTCGTCACACCCTGCATTGCTCTAGTGTTCTTTTATCACTTCGACTATTATTATTGCTTGTTTAGTTTTCAGTTAAGTTGAATAATTAGGGTGCTCTTTTCTCTCTCTCAAAAAAAAAAAAAAAAGTACAGATGAACTTGTTTTGTTAGTCAATGAAAGTGTTTGTTCTACAAATGCGGGTTTCTTCTCAAGAATGTTGAAGATAACCGGCGAGAAAAGGCTCCTTAGCTGCAGTCATCGTTGCCTGCCAGTTCAAGGCTAGCCGCATCACTACACACCAATGTTTTTGGATTTTGCAGAAGCCTATAGAGACCATTTTCCAGGAGGTTTTATTTATTTATTTATTTTTTTGTGGCGAGTTTGGTTTTACGTGAATGAGTTTTGGATTGGATCGGCACGTGAATCTTGGAATGGTGATTCTAGAGGAATGTTGATTCCGCCACTACTAAGTCCATTCCTAGGCTAGAGCCATTTGGGCTTTTATCAAATGAATTACGTTGTAAGAATTTTATTAGATACATATTTTTAGTATCTAATAATAACATTGCCAGTAAATTAATAATCAGATGGATTGTACCCCATGTTTAAATTATTATATAATCAGTTAATAATATGAAAACTAAATATTCATTAAAAACTCTATACTACTTATGAATTATGTTAATTTAATTAAATTAAGTGTAGGTTTTCCTGCTTGTCCTAATTCATATTCCCAACAAAACTTCTTTCCTTAAAATGAATTAATCCTTTACCTCAACGTAAGATTTTGAGAGACTGCAAAGTGGTTCTATATTATTATATTCTATCCATCAGGGCTAGTATCACGAATTGAGAGTCGATCTATTGATATTACGATCTGCGCGGCCTTAGGATATGATCCCAAGTCAGCCTTTACGATCACTCATAATCGCTCGAGAGTTGGGTCGTCGGAATTGAATCGGAAAGACACTCAAGAGCAATCGAGAGAATGGAGAGAATCTGATTGTATTGATTCTTGATAATATTTAAGTGTGGGGGTTATCCCTTTTTATACAACACAAGGGAGCTCTTTAGGTGAGGTTTGCATTTACTATCGGTATTTATTACCCGACCATCCAACCACATAATTACTCACGGGGCTCACATAGTTACTCATGGAACATAATTATTCATGAGGCCTGTGTAGTTGCTCATGGAAGACTTTGGAGGGATCTCGTTTATTTAGGTACTTGGTCGTCTTGGAGAATGCATGATCGGGTCGGGCCGTCTTAGGTTTTCCTTCCTTAGCCCGTTCGATCTATGAATCGATCCATGGGTCGTTTCAGGATCTAAGGGATTGATCCAATTTGTCAAGCCGTGATATTCTCCCCCACTCAATCGGGAGACTCCCTCGTCGCTTTTCTCAGTATGGAAGACTTCGATGAACTTCCGGAATTGCCACAACGCTTCCTCCGGTTCCCAGCTATTCTCGCTCCCAGGAGAGCCATTCTATTTGATCAAATATTCTCGCTTGAGCGCACACTACCGCTTCTTAATGACTCGGTCGACTAGAATGCATGCGGCCTCTCGATCATATGCTGTCTTCGCTTCCAATGGTGCTCGTGATGATTCTCCCCGTTTCGGCTCCTCCTCGTCCAAGTGGAATGGCTTTAGCATGCTCACATGAAACACCGGATGCATCTTCAATTTTACTGGAAGGTCCAGCTAATACACTGCCTTTCCGATCTGTTGTATCACATGGAATGGTCCTTCGTACCGTCGCAGCAGTGCTTTATGTACCCCTTTGTTTCGTAGGGGTAATTTGCATAGTACTTGGTCCCCAATTTGGAACTCTACATGCCGACATTTCCGATCGGCCCACTTCTTCAACCATTTAGAAGTTTTGTGAAAACAAATGCAGGCTAAATTAGCTTCCTCTTGCCACTCTTGGGAAAATTGATGTGCGGCCTAGCTACTCCCTCAATAGCCTGTTGCAATCGTGCTTGGAGTAAGTTGTTGCTATTTCGTCACAATCTCGAAGGGACTCTTCCCGTCGACTCACTTCGCTGTAAGTTATATGAGAATTGAGCCACATCAATCAGCTTGGCCCAATCCCGTTGTGTTGCACTCACATAGTGCTGCAAATACATCTCCAGGAGAGCGTTGATTTGCTCAGTCTGCCCATCGGTTTGTGGGTGAAGACTGGTTCAGAAGTTCAGCTCGGTGCCGAGCATCTTGAATAGCTCCGACCAGAATCGACCCGTGACTGTGGATCCCGATCGCTCACGATCGTCCAAGGTACACCCTAATATTTCACAATGTGCTTCAAGAACAACCTGGCCGCCTCCTCAGCAAGGCAATCATTTGTGGCAGGCATGAATTTTGCATACTTAGAAATCGATCAACGACGACCATCAAGGTGCGGCATCCTTCGGATTTGGGCAGCCCCACGATGAAGTGCATTGAGACACTTTCCCATGGTCTCTCTGGGATTTGCAAAGGCTCAAGGAGTCCCGCTAGAGATTTTTGTTTTAGCTTGTCTTGTTAACACACAAGACAGGTCCGCACGTAGGCTTCTACATCATCACGTAAGTGTGGTCAAAAATATCGATCCTCTACGAGTGCTGAGGTGTAACGAACTCTAGGATGGCCTGCCCACTTCAAATTGTGGCACTCTTGCAGGATCTCCTTCTGCAATTTCTCGAATCTAGTCTTTTTCTTTAAGGCGTCGCATCTCATCTCAAGCTTCTTCCTTCGCATATACCGGGAAGAATTGCCTACGGAACTCTCTCGTAAAGGCTTCCCACGTGATGATAGGCTCAGCCATCCTATCACTGCTCCGAGTACGCCACCACAACAACGCATTCTCGCTCAAGTACATGGCCGCGGTGTTTACTCACGCCGGCTCATCACGAATCTTGTTGGCCTCGAAGTACTGGTTCAAGTACCAGAGGAAGTTATCCACATCCTTGACCGTTCTCGAGCCTTTGAACTCCTTAGGCCGAGAGACGTCCACTCTTGGCGGTGCGGGGTACACCCGTCCATACGCCCAGCTTCGAGCCTCGCCACTTTGGCCCTGAGCTTAGTCGATTTCGCACGAACTTCGTTGAGCTCAGCACGAACAGCCGCCACCAAGGCCTCCAAGGTTTCATTCCTCCTTTGGAGATCCTCCGAGTCGTGGAGAGCACTCATGACTTGCCCCTGGATTTCACACATACTGTCCTCGAGCTCCCACATCTTAGCGAGCAACTCTTCCTTTCCAGTCACGAGCTCCTTGAAGTCATTGGTCAGCTCCACCATTGTGTCTTGCGACTTCACAATGGTTAGCTCCACCCTACCCATTCGGATCTCGATGTTGCGTAACACATCCCGGGAACTCCCGAGGACAGGTTGCTCCACGGGTCTCTCGACGGCCCTTCCAGCCCACTCATCGTCGGACTCCTCATAAACAGGCACCGCCTCAACCACCTTCTCACTACCTCTTGCCATTACGTTAAGAGTTGGATGCTCCGATCAAGGGTCAAACTCGCTCTGATACCACTTGTCACAAATCGAGAGTCGATCTATCGATATCACTATCCGCGCGGCCCTAGGATATGATCCCAAGTCAGTCTTCATGATCACTCACACTCATTCGAGAGTCGGGTCGTTGGAACCGAATCAGAAAGACACTCAAGAGCACTCGAGAGAATGGAGAGAATCTGATTGTATTGAGTTCTTGACAATATACAAGTGTGGGGGTCATCCCTTTTTATACAACACAAGGGAGCTATTTAGGTGGGGTCTGCATTTACTACCAGCATTTACTACCCGACCATCGAACCACATAATTAGTCACGGGGCCCACGTAATTACTCATGGAATATAATTACTCACGGGGCCTATGTAGTTGCTCATGAAGACATTGGAGGGATTTCGTCCATTCGGGTACTCGGTCGTCTTGGAGAATATATGATCGGGTCGGGCCATCTTGAGCTTTCCTTCCTTAGCTCGTTCGATCTATGAATCGATCCGTGGGTCGTTTCAAGATCTAAGAGACTGATCCAATTTATCGGGCCGTGATAGCTAGACTATATTATTAACAGGTACATCCTTTGTCTAAAATTCTTCAATGATATGAAGTCAAATGCTAGACAATTCATTAATTATAAAAGCATGCAAACTGATACTTTAGGAATTGTAAATTTATCACAACAACTTATTACAATTTACGAAATGTAAATTTCAATAAAATAATTAGTGCTAGTTATATCTCCTATGTTCGGAGAATAAGGTTTTTCAAATGATTTTACAGATTGCATGTAGACTCAAGGTCAATGTATAAGTCGCATATCATATAATGTGGGTCATTTAGAAATCATGTATCCTAGGGCTAATTTTTAAGTACTAAGTCATAAAGGTAAGGTTAGCTATTAATGGAATTGCAAGCATTATTCTCTTTGTATATATAATTCATATAGCATTAAAAGAGAATAAAAATGAGGTAGTACTACAAGAAAAATGGTCTAAGAAGTCTTTAACCTATTGCACGGCAACCAATTTAATCATAAACTTTTCATTGTGCCAATTTTGTTCAAACTTTCTGAAGGTTTGTTAATTTAGTCCTAAACCTTTTTACGAATTACCAATGTAGTTCTTTCGATTAATATCGGATGGAAATCATTAATGTGGAGGTCCAGTCAACGCTGACCATCCTATGTGACACTGTCAACGCTGATGTAAATACTTTTTTTCCATATTTTTTCTTTTATTTTCTTAATTTTATTCTTCATAGGGTCGGCAGGCACTGGCCTAAGCCTTTGTTGGCCACAGCAAGGGCATCGCAAGCCCTCGTAAGCAAAAGCAAGGGCGTTACAACCCTTACGTGCCCTCATTGTGGGCGGTGATAGCCTAAGCAAAGGCTGTGGCACCCTCGCCGGCGGTTGTAGGGGGCTTCATGACCCTCGCTCTGGTGCTAGTGGGGTTGGCCGGCCTTTGCCAAGTGGTTGATGGAGGTCGCTGACAACTCTATCGACCCTATGAAGAATAACATATCAAAAAAGAAAAGAACAAAAAGAAAAAAAATCAATACAATTCAATGAAAAAATATCACAAAAATTAATTTTTTTTTCTTTTTGTCCACGTTAGCTCTAACCATGTCACGAAGGATAATCGGTATTGGCTGATTGCCATGTCAGCAACTTTCGATCGAAATTGGCCAGAAGGACTACACTGATGATTTGTTAAAAGTTTGCGGCTAAATTGGGACGATTGAAAAGTTATGATAAATTGACAAATGCCAAAAGGTTTAGGACTAAATTAATACAATTGAAAAGGTTTTCATATTGAATTGTCAGAACAAGAGCTTAAAACTTTTTGGACAATTTTCCCTAGTATTGCATCATAACATTAGTCATGTAATAGTTGAATGGCAAGGTCATTAGGTCACATGTAAAGTATTAGGATTTATTTGTCGTTTTCATAAAAGTAAAAAAATAGCATTAATATAGTTTGCATCATAGGATTAATACATGGTTTATTCTCATGTCATAGCGTTCCTGCTATATTGTTAGGTTTAGAAATTAACTTCCTAGCATTGCATTATTGTTAATGCCTTATAGCATATCATGCATGTCTTTTAGGACTTTATGTTTAGATTGACACATAATCAAATCATTAATTGATTTATGTCCATATTGCATTTAGGGAGTTCATTTAATAAACAAGGAAACCCAAAAAAAAAAAAAACAATGACATTGCATCATAGTTATCTCACCTAGCTTAGGTCATGCACTAATCATATTCAACGATATTTTCATGAATGAAATGCATTCATCACTGCATGTCTGTCTCCTAAGTGCAATTTTGCAGAACCCGGCCCTGTCTTAATGGGTGATGAATAGGGTTCCATATCTGTTAGCTCATGCATCCCCGGTTCTTTAATCTTTTTAGTATTTTATTTACTATTTTGATTATCAAATGTTATGTTATTTATGCACACGTGCCTGATCATCCCTCACATATTAGTTTCTTAGGATTAAATTTGACTAAGACTACTTGCAGAACATTTTCGAAATACAGTAAAATGTACCAAAAGAATGGTAGATTAGTAAAGCATAATCAAGTTTCCGCATATATTGACCCGCTAGTTTGCATAAAATACACTCCTACATTTTATTTGGGTGTCTAATCGATTCATAATTAATTCGAGGTAGCTTCAAGGTAAGATAAATTGCATGTTGAACCGAGTACCAATTTACAATGTGTAGAGTTTGGGAGAGCCCGTCCTGTGCATGACATTAAGTAATCCATTAATTTTCTCTTGAGGGTTGATCTTGAGAAGGTCGCTAGAAGTGGTAAGCAGGTCTGTATCATCTCTCAAGGTCGAAGCTCGAATCACTATGTTTTTGCAATCTTTGGCGGCTAACCATGAGAGTACGAAGTTGTATTTTCAATCATTATCTTTTGCGTGTCCAAATGGAGGGACCATCACCCTCAATAAGAATGAAACGAGTGTTTAAAAAGTTTCGAAGATTCATCTATTAAAAAAATAGCAAGACAATAAAACGCAAATGTCTACAATTGCTAGCATAGATCACTCTTGATACCAGTATGTTCAGGTCGAAAAAGATGTGGCTCACCATTGTGAAGGTCAAGTAAATGTAAACGCTTCTAATGAAAAGAAAGCAATTCTAAGGGTCATTTATTTTGCAAATTTTTTTTTTCTAAAAAAAATATTTTCAATTTTTCTAGTGTTCGTTTCATGGAAAATAGATAAGTCAAGAAAAATATTATCCAATCATGAAAAAAAAAACACCATTAAAAGTAAGAAAAAATTATTTCCTTTTTTTATTTAATAATTTTTTGTTAAATATTTATTTTTTCCTTTTATTTTTATTTTTTCTTTTCTTTTTTCTTTTCTTCTTTCTCAGTCAGGCGCAGACCTCGGCGACAATCGGCATCTAAGGCTGGCGAACCTCGAGCTCAAGCTCGCCTGTAGACAATCATTAGCCGAGCCGATGACCTGCTGAAGAGGAAGGAAAAATAAAAATTATATTAAAAAATAAAAGATCGCTAATAATAATAATAATCATATATTAATAATAATAATTGTCAAAAGGATTGCACGGCAGAAAATTAAATCCGATTTCTTCTATCAAATCACATAAAATATTTTTCAGTTTATATTCAGATTTTGTGCGAACTTCGAAAATGATTATTATTGTCATTTTCTGAAAAAGAGCTTATAATGAATGGAGCCAGTATAACCTCAGTTTTTCACTCAGGGAAACCATGGATCTTGAAGGGCCCAGCCCTCTTACCTCACAGAAACGAACCCCGTCGTGCCAGGCCAGACAAAGAAGGCAGAAGCACTCCTTCCCAAGCTTTGTACGTTTCCTTCTGAGCCGGGGAGCCACCTGCCTCAACACACCCCATGAGCTGTTCACCCTCCGTGCCATGCAAAGTGAAGAATGGCAAAACAATTCTTGCACCAACCCCTCCTCCATCCCACTCTCTCCCCTATATAAACCTCCCACTCGCCGCTTCACTCCTCCAGAACCAACCCCGTCACGATCACTCTCCTTCTCTCTCTCTCTCTCTCTACACAACCATGGCTAACCCTTTGCTTCTCTCCTTCGCATTTTGCCTTCTCTTGGCCTTCCACGGCTGCCTCGCCAGCGACCACTACCGGACTAGCCAGGAGCAAGGGGAGTGCCAGATCGACCGCCTCGATGCCCTCGAGCCCACGAACCGCATCCAGTGCGAGGCCGGCTTAGTCGAGTCGTGGGACCAAAACCACGACATGTTCCGGTGCGCCGGGATTGCCGTGGTTCGGCACACCATCGAGCCCAACGGTCTCCTCTTGCCTTCCTTCACCAATTCACCTCAACTCATCTACATTGTTGAAGGTAAAATGCATGAACTGCTGGTGCTTAATTACCACATGCCCCACTTAATCATTACCATTGCCTTGCATGTCATCCTCTGCACTTCCTAGCAGCCCTAAACGACGTGGCAAAAACATGTCCCGGAGAAAATATTCATTGTTTGCTCGACTGTCGCATGCAGGTGAGGGTATTCAGGGGGCTGTGATCCCCGGCTGCCCCGAGACATTCCAATCATCTCAGCAATCACAGTTCGGACGGGAAGGCAGATGAGAGGAAGAGAAGGCCGGCGGTTCCAAGATCAGCACCAGAGGATCCGCCGCTTCCGGAGGGGCGACATCATTGCGTTGCCACTGGAGTGGCCCACTGGTCTACAATGACGGCAATCGGCCTATCATCGCCGTCATCCTCCTCGATGTTACCAATAATGAGAACCAGCTCGATCTCAACCCAAGAGTGAGTCAACTTGTAAAATTGAGGTGATTGGCTTGTGCATGCATGCATGCATGAGTAGGATAAGTTTGAGAGCGAATAAGTTCTCTTCTGTCTACTGCTTTTAGAGATTCTTCCTCGCTGGCAACCCGCAAGACGAGCACGAGCAAGGACGGCGCGGCAGCAGCCAACGACAGCGCCGATTCCAACCCTTTGGCCGCGGTGAGGAGGGCCAGCAAGGGGTCAATGCAACAACATCTTCTGCGGCTTTGACGCACGCTTCCTGGCTGAGGCGTTCAACGTGGATCTGGAGACAGCAAGGAGGCTGCAGAACGAGAACGACAACCGGAACAACATCGTGAGGGTCGAGGCGGCCTTCAGGTTGTGAGGCCCCCAAGGGAACACGGCGGCCGCGGGTGGGACGAGCAGCGCGAGGGAGAGAGGGGGTGGTACGGTGGCAGAGGACGACGCGGCGGGTATGACATGAACGGATTGGAGGAAACCCTCTGCACCATGAGGCTCCGGGAGAACATCGGCGACCTGTCGCGCGCCGACGTGTACCCACAACAAGCCGGCCACATTAGCACACTCAACAGCCACAACCTGCCCATCCTGTACTGGCTCCAACTCAGTGCTGAGAGAGGCCATCTACACAGGGTAATGTGTCTCTTCTTCCATTTTAGTGAAAATTTCGTCACTTGTGTGTCATTTCCTAGATCATGATAATCTGAGTCTACACTATGATTTACTTACTTTCTTGTAATGGGACACGTGGGGATGCAGAAAGCAATTATGGTGCCACACTACAACCTCAACTGCCACAGCGTAGTCTACGCGATCCGCGGCAGCGCCGCGCATCCAGGTGTTGAGCGACGACGGCCAGACCGTGTTCGACGAGGAGCTGCGCGAGGGGCAGCTCGTGGTGGTGCCACAGAACTTCGCAGTGGTGAAGAGGGGGGAGAACGAGGAGTTCGAGTGGGTATCCTTCAAGACCAACGACAACGCAATGGTCAACCCGCTCGCGGGCCGGACCTCGGTGCTGCGGGCGTTGCCAGACGAGGTCGTTGCCAACGCTTACCGGTGTGTCGAGGGAGGACGCCAAGAGGCTCAAGTACTAACCGGAGGAGACCACGTGTTTACCTCCAGGGGGGGCGGCGTTCTTTCTCCGAGAGGAGGGCTGAAGCTTAAGCGCCAAGTAGAGGATGAATTGCATGTAACGCTTTTTGTACGAAGCGAAAGTCTTTCGAGAGACCTCTCTTAAATTATGCGCTTAGAAGAGTAAGAAGAGGACCATAATAATGAGTAGTATGTAGTAGTTGGATGGGTAAGTTGTTGTACGAGGAATAAAGATCCAAAAGTCCTGTTGCATATATTTGGTTTTGCCCAGAGAGATCGCCTCTTCAATGGGTATATTTTTTTACCAATAAATAAATGGCATATATATTTATATCACGAAGTAGATGAGGCGACAGAAATTGGATCTAAATTGCTAAAAGTGAAAAATAACCAAAAATTTTACATTTTTTTGTGACACAAAAAATTTTCAAATTCAAATCGTGGACATATTTACTTCAAATTGTTCTTATGACATAATCAATTTAAAGCTTATATTTATGCGACACATTATTTCAAATTTTTTATTTGTGGCATCAAAATCTCTAAATTTGTAGGCGTGTGACACATTATTTGAGGTAAATGTGTCAAGAGGATAAAAGTTTTTACGATCTTTAGAGTCAGATAAATGAATCATATTTGTACAAGTTTGAATTTGAGGTAGGATCTTTAGAGTCAGATAATGAATATATTTGTACAAGTTTGGAAATTGAGGTAAATGTATCAAGTGGATAAATTTTTTTAGGATTTTTTGGAGTCAAGATAAATGAATCATATTTGTACAAGTTGGAATAAATGTGTTATATGGATACAAGTTTGGGATTTCTTTTTTTGTAAATATTTAGGATTTTTTATGGAAGGCGTTCCGCGTAAATTTAGGATTTTTAATGACTTTTTTCATGATAAAATGGCAAAAGAAAAAGGGTAGATCCTAGATAATCAGAGTATGGGAGAAAACGTAATAGGTACGTGGTCTTTGACAGAATTCATAACAGGCACCTAGAACTGTCATAACAGGTTTACTGCTGGTCTCTTTTATATTTGTCTGGACTACCTATTTATATGCACATACTCGTAGGGAGAGCTCTGTGGGCAGTCCAATCGACCATCCATTGTTACCGACGATTTCCTAGGATCGCCGTGGTTGGGTTCTTTTGCGTATCTGATTTCGAATCCATGGTCGTCCTGCACGCGAAAATATGACGACACGGGCTTGGAATGCCTCCCCTCTATTGCCTTAGGACCGTCTAGCATCAATGAGACCGCCAATCTTTCTCACTCTCTCTATCTTGCTTTATGAAGGAGGTGAGGATTGAAAAATGGCAAAAGTAAGGCTAAAGGGGGGTCCTAGCCTATTTATAGAATTCCAGCTGGGCCCTCCCATCACGGGTTGGGCTGGACTTGGCTCACACTAGCCAGGCTCATATTCGGCTTATTAAGAAACTTTAAATTCATTCTTTATTAAACCAATTTCGTAAATGGTAAATTAATTCTGTAAAACGGTGAATTACAATTTCTATTGATGCGAGCCCACATCAGGAAAAATTCTAACATTCTCCCACTTGGGCGAGTATTAATTGAAACTGTACTGTAGTGCGTGCTTTTATATTGGTTTATGGATTATTTTTAATGGCCAATTCAATCCTGTAAAGTCCTAAATACCGGATCATGCCAGTAACTGCGTCAGCAGACATAGAGCTATTCATGGTCACAAATGTCCTCAACTTTACTGATATGGATTCAATATGGTAGTGTGGCAATTGGATAACACCTCAAAAAAGATACACTTTATGTGTTATCCACTTTGTCAGACACCATTCTCTTTTCTTATGTGTTACAAACCTTGATGTGTCATTAGAGAATATCCATATGGTTCTAGTGAACTAGTATATGTTTTATCTTTATAATTAACTTTTCTTTATATGTAAGAAGACATATAGACATGGCTAATAATCAAATGCCCATAGCCATTACTCGAAATTTACACACGGCTCAAGATTTATAAGAATATGTATTCAACATCAATAGTGCTACAAACACTTCAATACATATCATTATGCTACAAAAAATAACAAAACAGATGTAAACTACATTAGAGCAAATAAAAAGATGTCTCTCATTAAACCACAACATCCAATGATGCTACTAAGCCCATAGTAATAATGTGTCGCTCAAAAACACAAGGGCGAAAACTTTTAGTCAATGGGTTTACAATCATATCATCTGTATAAATATGCTTTACTATGACGTCACCTTTTTGCACAGATTCCTTAATGGTCAAGAATTTGATCTCCCTATATTTAGATCCCTTGAGATCTCTATTTTTGTTAATGAATAACACTGCAGAGTTATTGTCACAATATAACTGTATGGGTCTATCAACAAAATAAAATACGATCAACTCTTTAATGAGGTTTCGGAGCCAAATTGCATGAGTAGTAGCTAAAAAGCATGCTATGAACTCCGCTTGCATGGTAGAGGAGGATATGGATTTCTATTTCTCACTTTTCCATGACACTGCACTGTCTGCCAACATGAATATGTATCCAGTTATCGACTTTTTGTTGTCCTGACAGCTCGCAAAATCCGAATCCGAGTATCTAACAAGCTGCAGGTTCTCAACATACTTGTAAGTCATCATGTAGTCTCTTGTCCTCTTTAAGTACCTCAGGACTTTCTTGGCAGCAACCTAATGATCATGTCCTGAGTTTGATTGGTATTTGCCTAGAAGTCCTGTCGCAAAAGTAATGTCTGGCCTAGTGCACACTTGAGCATACATAATGCTCCCAAGCGCACTAGCGTAAGGTACATTCTTCATTTGAGATTTCTCCATCTTTATCTGAGGACATTGTGAAAGACTCAACTTATCACCTCTACAAACATGAGCAATATTTGGCTTGCAGTCTTGCATATTGAATCTCTCCAAGATACGATCAATATATGCCCCCTGAGATAAACTCAAAACATGGCATGAACGATCCCTATGGATCTCAATGCCAAGAACAAAAGACGCTTCACTAAGATCCTTCATATCAAAGTTCTCTAACAACATATGTTTTATCTCATGCAATAGATCGATATCATTGCTCGCTAGCAAAATGTCGTCCACATAGAGAGCGAGAAAAATGTATTTTCTTCCACTGACCTTGCAGTGTATACACTGATCCACTTGATTTTCAACAAAACCAAATGAAGTGACAACGCTATGAAACTTTAGATACCATTATCTGGATGCTTGCTTGAGGCCATAGATTGATTTCTTTAGTTTGCATACAAGGTCACTTGAATCATCAACTTCAAACCTTTCGAGTTGAGTCATATAGACTTCTTCTTTAAGATCTCCATTTAGAAAAGCAGTCTTGACATTTATTTGGTGTAACTTCATGTCAAAATGAGCTACTAATATCATGATTACTCTAAAGGAATCCTTAGATGAGACTGGAGAGAAGGTTGATTCATAGTCCACTCCTTCTCTTTAAGTGAAACCTTTAGCTATCAGTCTGGCTTTAAACTTTTCAACCTTTCCTCTAGAGTCTCTTTTCATTTTGTATACCCATTTACAGTCGATTGCCCTATGACCTTCAGGCAACTTAACAAGTTCCCAAACACCATTATGTCTCATGGATTGCATCTTATCGTTTATCGCATCTAACCATAGGTCTGATTGAGCACAGAAAACAACATCCTTATAGGTAACTGGATTAACTACGCAGTCTATGTCGTAGTTTTGTTTTCCAAGATAAACTATATAGTCCGATGAGATAGCTGATCATCTTTGCATAACAGACTTCTTTAGTGGAACTTCCTCAACTTGATCTTGCGGCTATGGGGCTTAATTTACTTCATTAGGAACATGTTCAACTATGGGATCCTGAAGCCCAACAGGCACAGTCTCTGGTACGGGTGGTTCCATAATGGTCCGTATTGGCAAAGAAAAAGATACAATAGTACCCGCCGTACTATTACTTTCAATAGTCTATGAACATGTACCCTTTTCGGCCACGTCGTATTCTAGAAACTTCGTTGTTTATGATTTCACAATTCTTGGGCCTCCGTTAGGATTGTAAAAATGGTATCCCTTGGAATGGTCTGGATATGACACAAAATAGCACCTTGTGATCTTAGGATCCAACTTATTCAAGATTGGGTTATACAACTTTGCTTCTGCAGGACAACCTTAGACTTTCAGATGATTTAGGTTGGGTTTACATCCAGTCCATAACTTAAAAGGAGTTAATGGAGTAGCCTTAGTGGGAACTCGATTCAATACATAAAGGGCTGTCTTCTAAGCTTCACCCTATAAAAATTTAGGCAGGTTTGTCCTATTTATCATACTCCTCATCATGTCCATTAAAGTGCGATTGCGCCTTTCGGCCACGTCATTCTGTTCAGGGCTCCCAAGCATAATAAATTGAGCTACTATCCCAAAATCCTCTAAGTATTTGGTAAATGACCCTTTAAGTTGTTCAACATTGCTATGTCTACCATAATACTCACCACCTCGGTCAGATTTGACAACCTTAATGGCTTTTCCCAATTGTTTCTCGATTTCAGTTCGAAATATCTTGAATTTATCAAGAGATTTAAACTTTTCTTTAATCAAATACAGATAACCATATCGGGAATAGTCATCAATAAAAAGTAATGAAATAATAATTTCTACACAATGTTGGAGTATAGGGTCCACTTATACCAATATGTACAATCTCGAACAGGTCAGAAGTTCGGACTGCAGATTTCTCCTTTATTTTGGTCATCTTTCCTCTACAGCAGTCCACGCAAGTTTCCAGGTCATCTTTAAGAGTAAGTAGAATATCGGCATTTACAAGCCTTTCTACTCTTTCCTTAGAAATGTAACCAAAACACTTATGCCACAATGTGTAAGACTGTTTCTTTAGGTAGAGTCCTTTTGGAGACAACTTTCTCAGCTGTACAAGTTACGTATATGTCGTTGGGAGTCAAATACAATCTTTACAATCCATTAGACATGTTGCAGTACCCAACCTTATTTGAATTAAAAAACATAGAAACTACACTATTCTTTATTTCAAAAGAGTAACCACACATGTCCAAACATGATATAGAAACTAAGTTCCGTCTAAATGAAGGTACATAGAAAGTGTTTCTCAACATCAAATTGAAAGCAGATTCTATAATCAAAATGACATCTCCCACGAACTCAATGTCAGCTTTGTTATTATCTCCCACTATGAGTTTTGATTCATCCTAATTTGGCATCCTCTGATTTATGAACCCCTATATGGTGAACGCAACGTGATTAGTTGCACCACTATCTAGCCACCATGAACTGGATGGGGCTTCAGATAGATTGGATTTACAAATTGGTGCCAAGGAATCGTTACCTGCATGATCATATTTAGACAGCCAATTTTTATATTTGCTACAGTCTTTCTTCATGTGACCTCTCTTCTTATAGAAAAAACAATGATCACTATCCTTCTTAAAGGATGCATTCTTTCGACCCAAGTTATCAGATGGACCAGTGGTAGGGTGAGTTCCTTTATGAGTACGAGATCTAGGCCCCTTGCCTTTCTTGCTACTAGAACTAAATGCAATTAGGGCATAATGCCCTCCATCTTTTTTCAATTTTTCTTCTTCTGCTACCACCTTGGATATCAAATCATTTATAGATCAAGTTTCATTATATGTGTTGAAACTCGTCTTGATCATTCCAAATTCAGGGGGAAGGGTGTTAAGGGCTTGATGTACCATAACAGCATCAGAGATTATTATACCTAAGACTTTCAGTTTTGTCTGCAAATCCAACATTCTCATGATATAATCCCTAACAACTTCTATACCCGTATGCTTCACATTAAAAAGTACCTAGACAAGCGTCCTAACCTTAGCATTTGAAGATACTCGATATCTTGCTTCCAGGGCTTTCAACATTTTTTTGACGGTATAGTCAGTTGGTAGGCTACTCTTTAAATATTCATGTATGGATTGCTTCATAAACAGCAAGCAGATCTTATTGCTCATTTCCCAAGCAGCAAAACGCTCCATCTGGGGCACTGTGCTGGTCTCAATGAGGTCAGCAGGCTTATTCTCATAACGAGCGACAAGAACATCCACCAGTTCCATTGCAAACAGAAAATCCTCTTTCTATTTCTTAAAATTTGAACATTTAGGACTTCTATTGTAATGGAGTTGCCATTTATAGAAAAGGTAACTGAAAAAACAAGCAATGCTTACCATTAGCATCATGTGAGCACTGTGTAACTTTAAATCCTTAAAAGTACATATTTCAGAGAGTCACGCGCATCATCACATAATCACCTTTAGGCAGAATATATGATATGCCGTTGCAAACTCCCTACATAACAACGACCATGAGAATATGTTCTAATTTTCGTGAATAACCACCTTTGGGTGTGTGAAACACTAGAATTAGTCACCTTCCAGTCACATGTTGTTCATGCATCTCTCCATGAACTAACACACAATCACCTCCTTTGGAAGTATGATTATGCATCAGAACAGGAGACATCCCACCACAATGCGAGATTGATATTTCTCAAATTCAACTAAGTGTGCCACTTTAGCGGCCACAGCTCAATTGAATTTTTGAAACTCTCTCACATTAGGGATATAAATTTCGTGCCCCACAATTACCATATGATGTTATTTTAAACTTGAGAATATGGACAGTTGTCATTAAAATCATAAACAGTACCAATAGCATTTCTTCATGTATGTGTGAGTTCCATATGTATCAGTGCTCACTAATGCTCTACACATTCCTCATGTGGTTATTCAACAAGTGAGCCAAACTCATTATTCTCAAAAACCGTATGGAAATAATAAAATAAAAAATAAAAATGTCAAAATTACCCATGATTATTATACTTGCACAAGAGTTTTTTGCATTTTTCAAGACTTTAAGAGGCTCAAAAATTTGAAATGAATATACCACAGTGTTGAGAATTTCCATACGAACACAACGGAGAAAAAATCACGTCCACCAGAGCTCACACACATCCTCACGCGCCGGCAAAAGCGATGGTGGGTGGGGCACACACGCCGCACGTGCTAGCCACGTGCGACGTCAACTAACGGTAACGGTTGTTAATGGTCGACGGTGGTCAACGGTCAACCGTTGGGTCAATGGGTCGGCTCGGCTAATGGGTCGGGTTGACCCGATCAAAGGTTAACAGGTCGCGTTGACCTAGTCAAACCGAGTCGAGTTGGGTCAACGAGTCGATTGACCCGATCAAAGGTGGCGTGATGACGTCATCGCTAATGTCATTCGCCACGTGGTAGCCGCTTGTAAGGCAGCAGCTGCCCAATGGCGGCGCCACGTAGCACCTTCTGGGAAGGCAACGACTGCCAGCTAACGTCATCAATGTGTTAGCCTTAACGCAATTTGGCGCGTTGGGCCACGCGCCGCCGTGGCGGAGCTCTAGGCCGCGCGTAGGGGCGCGTGCGGCGTCTCCCGACGGCGCGTGACCCCTCATTTTGAGACGATCTCAAATATGCTTTCAAAATGAAATTTCAACATATCAAAATTCATGAAATGAGGCAAAATCAAAATGTGCTAAACCCGAGCTACGATTGGTTTGATACCGGCTATGGGCCATCCAATCGGCCATCCATCGTCATCGACGATTCTCTAGGATTGCCGTAGTCGGGTTCTAACAACTAAATAGCCAAGAAATCGAATTTGCATACCTAATTTTGAATCCATGGTCGTCCTGGTGCAGAAATATGACGACATGAGCTTGGAACGCTTCCCCTCTACTGCCTGGGGACCGCCTGGCGTCGATGAGACCGCCAACCCTTCTCACTCTCTCTTTATCTTGCTTTATGAAGGAGGTGAGGATTGAAAATGGCAAAAGTAAGGCTAGAGGGGGGTTCCTAGCCTATTTATAGAGTTCCGGCTGCGCCCTCCCATTATGGGTCGGGTTGGACTAGGTCTACACTAGCCAGGCCCATATTCGGCCCATTAAGAAACTTTAAATCCATTCTTTATTAAACCAATTTCGTAAACAGTAAATTAACTCTGTAAAACGGTGAATTACAATTTCAATTAATGCGAGCCCACATCAGGATAAATTCTAACAAGCTCAGCTTGGGGTTGGTGGCCGAGGCTCAGCGAAGCGGCAGCCTCATTGGTCAATGAAGCTTAGGCCACCAAATTGGTCATTGAGGCTCTTTGTTTCGATGTTGATTTTGAAGCTTGTTTAACAAAAAATGTCTTTTCTTTGTCCCATAAGGGATGGAAGAGAAAGTGTGAAGCACTTCATCAGTTAGAAGGTTATTATAGTCTTTCAAATAGATAATAAATATGTTCACTAGAAGTTCTAGAACTTATCACAAAAGTACAATACAATCCTAAAACGTGTTAAATTGGTTCAATCGAGTCCCTCTTGTTAAAATCATCAATTGCTGAGGTGGCATTCTTAAATTAATTTCTTTCTCATACGTGGCATTTTTTTTATCAATTTTTCCCATAATCTTATTTAAATTAAATTAAAAAACAAGAACTGACTAAAAAAATAAAAATCGAGAACAGTTCATTATTTAATTCTAAAATGTTAAAAAACTTAAAAAAAGGAATTCTAAAAAGTAAAAACTGAAAAAAAGAAAAAGAAAAAAAGAGTAAGAGCAGCGGTAGGGCCTTGCTTGTGAAGCTCAACCACTGTCGCCCACGCTAGAGGGACCGGCGAAGGTCTGAGCAAGGGTTGCAGGCCCTCGCTTGGGTGAGGCTAGCCAAATTTGGGTTGAGGAAACCCTGTGTTTGAGGACCTTGTGCACGACTTTGTCCAGGATTTCTGTTAGAAGTATGCCCTAAAGCAACCATGTGATGGTCACATGTATGGCATAAATATTGTACTATCGATATTAAATTAATGGCAAGGCACTTGTTTATTCATTTTGTCCCTTTATTTTAGATGAATAAAGTCCATTAGATCAGTGAAACTGATACTCATTCTTGAGGCGTCAAGAATATCTGTGACGGGTCGTAGTTGGTCTCTGATTTTCAAATTAGTTCCTGATCGAAGGATCGTGGATTGGGTGTCCACGAGCCGGTTGAGATCAATGTGTTCGCAGCCTCGCTATTGAGCATTGGATGCCCAATAGGGATGATGAGTTACATGTCATCAGACGTTAGACGTTTAAGTTGGAACACAGGTGTTCGCATCAAAACGAGATCGATCGAATTTACTGAACGTGACGAAAGAGCAATTGACTAACATGGAGGCTACGTGCTTAGTCAATGTCTCAATCGCTCTTGGCTTTGGTGTGTTAATGGTCCTCAAACCTGAGCCACGATGTTGGCTTGATATGGATGGTTGTGGTTCACAAGTACGATATTGGCCGATCATTGATCCGCCTCTGTGTATGATGGTCACAGTCCTCTATATACGAAGTCACAGGCGTGGGCAGCAGTTGGGATCTGTCTCCTCATTAGATAAGGTTGATGTTCTATGCGATCTATGTGTGACGGTGCATTAGAAAGTCCTTGGCCAAGGCAGAAGTCAAGAGGAGTCTCACTGAATACACGTCAGATAGATTTGTGCATATGATCGAATTTGTGGGTTTGAGTCAAATATCCATGGCCCTCATTCGATCGGGACATGGTAAGATAGAAAGATTGAATAACATCGAACCAAGGCTAACAGGTTTACTTTGTCCTCGTACTTCATTCTGACTGGGTAATCGTGATATGTTGCTAGACGTCACTCACGGTTTGTGGGATCTAAGGCTTGATTTGGGACGATCAACTCCTTGAGGAATCTCACTGCCAGTCAGGGGTAAACCTAGGGATGTCACACGCCTTAACCGACATCTGGCGACGTCCATGACGAAGACGGGATTGCGGGAATGCGATAGGACTATTTGAATAGTCAAAAGGAGTTAAAACGAATTGGATTCGTTTCCCTTTTCTAATGCTCACTAAAGGACGAAATACATGACACAGGCATGACATCATGATGATGTCATGGATGATGTAATGGTTACATCATGCCTGCATTATCGTTGGATAAGAATAGTTATCCAATAGAGAGGATAAGAAAGTTATCTTTTAGAAAATGTCAAAAGTGGGATAGTAATTTCTATCCGTTTGACAGAGACATTTGGCACGTCAAACAACGTGATTTGATCACGAAACTTGAGGGACTTGAAATCTAGAATATCTAGAGCCCGTGGATGAGAATCGCCGCTGAAAAAGATGCCATTTGGGCCGCCTAAATCTGGCCAACGGGCTGGTCAAAGGCGGCTAAATTACCGCCTTTGACCATCGCCCAATGGGTGGGCCCACGTGGCTGGTCAAAGGCGGTTTGACCGCCTTTTGACCAGCTTCCAGCTGGCCACGTGGGCCAGCTAGAAGGACACATGGCAGCCTCCCAGTGGGCCGCCACGTAAGGCGGTTTACACCGCCCCTCCCTCTTTTTCTCTCCCTCATTCCAATCTCTATAAATAGAGGTCAGGCCCCTCAAATTCAGAGGTTAGACACTCGAGAGAAACACACATAAAAGTGCCAAATTTCGTGAGAAAGTGAACTCAAGAATCGACCAATTTGGATACACAAGTTTGTGTTTCTATTAGTTGAAAACGAAAGGTTCGGATTGAGATGCCGCAAGGATTACTAGCATAATCCGAGGGCTGTGTCTCCGATCTCCGTCTTCAAGGTCGTACGGGTGTCGGGGCGTGTCTCTGAACTAGAGGCCCGACACCTCTTGAGCTCGAGGACAAAGAAGCAGAGCCTATCCAACCTCTGTTATCTAGGTACGTTTCAAACTAGTTTTGGAAAGTTCGATTTCGATTAAAGTATATGAGGATTTCTAAGACAATCTAGGACGCCGTTTGAATTTATTTTCTTCCGCTGTGCATATGATATGTTTTTATGTATGTGACGAGCGCCCGGGACCGGTAGAAACCCAACAATTTCTCCCAGGAAAAGCTTTAAGGGTGATGCCGCTGAAGGCCATAGGGAAAAAACGATGTTTCCAAAATGTGTCTCAATTTCCCTTCGCCAATGCTTTCCAATGTCGTCACAGCAAAGGAAGCAACCTAGGTCCTTCATTGCCTTCTTAAATGAGAAGTCGTCCAAAAAAGGTGTATTGTGATGTCCCAAATTCAGGTGCAAAAGAAAAAAAAAATAATGTGGATGTGATCGTAGGCCCCATTCTCTCTATTTCCGCTGTGTACTCCTCCCTCCATACTTTTTCTTTTCTCTAACTATTTCTTCCCCCAACACACACACCCTCCCCCCTAAAAAAAAAAACTTCTCATCCATAGGATCCCCCCTCCCCCACTAACTCTTCTCTCTCTCTCTCTTCTCTCTCTCTCTCTCTCTCTCTGTTTTCTTCTTTCTTTCCTTCTGCCGAGTGACTTTTCCCCGAGGCCACCAAATCTGACCCCTCCCCATCATTCCTCTTATCCTTTCTACTGTGTATGGAAGGACTTCTCCATTTTCATTTTTTTTACTGACGAGGGCTTCTCTTCTTCGGCTGGCCTTCTACTCTTCTTATTCTTTTCTTCTTCGGTTGGACTTCATCCCGTGCCACCATGAGCAGTCGTGGCCTGAAGCTCGTCACCGTCGTTGCACCCTCTGCTTCTTCTCCTTCCTAGCATCGCCGCCACCACCTCGCCCCTCTAACCTCTCGACCGAGGTTCGTCCAACTCCACTGAGCTCGTCGTTGCGCCCTAATGACCTAGGCCAGCCTCCGCCTCCTCAGCCCCGTTCTGTGTCGCATCGTCGTCGCCTCCCTCTTTGCCAACGCCAAGCTTAGCCGTGAGTCGAGGGCTCAGTCGCGCTATCCTCCTCCTTTACTCGTGTCCAGCCGCCGTGTCACGTTGCCCAAGGCCACCGCGTGCCCGTCGAGTCATCGTGTTCGTCGTCATGAGCTCGTTGCCACACTAGTCATCGTCATCGTTCGCAGTTGCCGCCGCGCGCCGCCCTCGCTTGTCATTGTCGGACGATTTTGGGTGGATTAACCCCTAATATCCGATTAGGTCATTAATTGCACTTAGGTCAGTTTAGATTAAATTAGTATTAATTTAGTTAGTTAACCCTGATCGATTTAAGTTAGTAACCCTGGTTAGGTTAAATGGTTACGGTTAGAATAATTAGACTAGTTCGAGTTGTTAGATTGCGATCAAATTATTTGTTTGAGACTGACTGAGATTATTAAGGTTTTAATTAATTATTTTTTGACTTATCAAAATTTAATTAATTATTTCTGGACTGATTAAAAATTTAATTAATTATTTTTGGGCTAATTAAGTTTAATAAATTATTTTTGAGTTAATTATTTTTTATTTAATTAATTTGGACGAAATTAATTAATTAATGTTTGGTTAATTAATTATGGTGCTTTAATTAATTGTGTTCTAAATAAAAAATTATTATTAAATTAATAATTATTTACGATGAAATTATCGATTAACTTTATTAAATTATCGATCAATAAATCTTTGTTGATTTTCTAATTCATGATTTATTTATTTATTTATTTTATCTACTTATTATTATTGATTTATTTTTGAGTGATTATTAGATAATTATGTATATATTGTGCACATATTGATGGTTGATTGCACTAATTTAAATGCAAAGTTTAGTGAATACTATGCATAATTATGTGACCGCATGTAAAGTCAAAATTTCATATTTGAGCATGAAAAAGAAAACGTCCTTGAGCCGAGTTTTAAGTATGACCATGTGAACATTTTAATTAAATGCAAAGATAATAATTGATTTAATTATCTGATGTGCTTGTGTGGTCATATATTGGTTATCGTCGCTTGGGGGTATCTCGGGGACAATATCTGATAACCTCGTGCCGTGTCGATCGGAACCACACGACTTATTGGATGCATGATAGTCTGTGTTGTCAGACTGATTGGATGCCGGTCGCAGTTTATGACGGACGAAGTTATTACAGGAATGCTTGATATATCTGTGTCGTATTGATCGGAATCACACGGATTATTTATTGCCGTCGCCGACAATGCAGGACGAAGCCCTATCGTACCGGAAGAGCACCAACTATCTAATGTGCTGGGCACCAACTGTTTAGTGTGCCAAGGCCAAGTGCCTGTTAATAACAAAAAATCGTATGTTGCACAATGCTTGAAAGTTTGATATGTGTGTTTTGGTTATTGCACTGATTTGGGGTGTGATGTGATTATGAAATAAATTATTGTATTGTGTGGATCAAGACGGGATAAGTTGCATGTGATTGACAGTTGGATTACTTTTGTGTTGTCATGCTTGTTTAGGTTGCCTAAGTGAATCAATATCCTAATTGGACTTAAGCGTTGACTCACATAGATATTTATATCTCACCCGTTGTTAATAAATATTTTCAGGGCCGTAATATGGAGATACTTCATATGAGGTTTGGGGTGCTGTGGACCAGTCATTCAAGATTATATTTTGACTAGAGCTTTTTGAAAGCAGTAGTTAACCCTACCTAGGCCCAATATATTTTTGTTGGTCTTAGGAAGCAGCCCTGAAGGGCGGGCTTGTAGTTGTCTTTTATTAAACTTTCCAGGGTTAACAATACTATTATTAATGAAAATGGTCTGTTGTAGATTTTGGCTGTTGATTGTTGGTCTACCTGATTTTCTACTGCTATCCCTTTTGTTGTATTATTGTTTGGGGACAGTTATACGTTCCGCGTGCACTTAATTATAAGCTAAAAATAAATGGGTCGATGAATGCCTGGGATGTCACCCTTTTATGATTTGAGGATGTCACATGTATTATGACGGACCCTTGCAGCATTAATCCCTCCACGAAGGTCGCCGGGAGCTAAGGAGGACTTATCTGGGGTTGGGGAGGCAGGGTCGGCGGCTGCGCCTAGCATTGGGTTTCCTCAACCTAGATTTGGGCAAGCCCCACTTGGCTTAGCGAGAGTCGTTGGCCCTCGCCTGGGGCCGGCGAGGTCTCGCTCGAGGCGGGCAACGGTCAGCCATCCTTGCCCAAACCTTCGTCGGCCCCTTTGGCGATGGGCAGCAACGGCCGAGCCTCACCAACGAGGCCCTGCCTTATTGCACTTCCTTTTTTTTTTAGGTTTTAACTTTTTAGAATTAAATATTAGCTTTTTATTGGTTTTTATTTCTTTGGTCAGTTCTTGGTTTTTTTTTATTTAATTTAAATAAGATTTGGGAAAATTTTAATTAAAAAAATATCACGTAGGAGAGAAAAATTAGTTTAAAAATGCCATGTCAACATTTTTACCACATCAGCATTTTTGCCACATCAACATTTTTTGTTAGACAAATTGACAGAATTAACGGAAGTACTCGATTGAATCAATTGACAAGCTTTAGGATTTGATTGCACTTTTGAAAAGTTTTAGGATTCAATTATACTTTCGTGATAAGTTTTAAGACTCCTAATGAACATATTTCAATAAAGAAATAGGTCAGTGGGTTAGACCTCATCATACTTGCGTGCGGGTGTGCGAATAATTAGCGCACTTTGTGTGGTTGCGGGTACAGTATATTGTGAGCTACAAATTCTTGAAGGAATAGACCCACAATAATTTATAATTATTTATTATTTTCTTTTTTGTGATTCAAAAAAGACTGTTATTCTCATGGTAGATTATAGAGAGCCAAGTAATCATTTCTCCCCAATAAAAGACATAACCAATCAATGAGCCGGCCCTGCAAATGACTTTGTCGAAATGCATTGGGTAAGATTCGATACATAGGATGGCAAACATAGCCTCGAGACACCGGCATTGACAAAGCAATCCATTGCATGCATAAACAAACTCTCCGTAGAAACATGCAAGTTGTCCTCTTTAATAGAATGAAAGCAAGGCTTACCTCGAGATTACACTGAACGGGAGGCTCCATGATTAGAAGGTGGGATCTTCCGCAAATCAAATGCTTTATCACTCAGCCAAAGGGATAACATAATTTTCATGCCTTTTTTTTTACTTACTTTAATGCGATTGCAGCTTAATTTTCATCCAATATGTGTGAATTGATGCCTTTTTTGCCTGTGAAGTCATCTCATAAATAAATTTTTTTATAATCTTTAAGAGTGCATAAAAAGATTTGCTACTTTTAATATCATAAATACAAACAGGATAAGCACACAATCAAATAATATGTACTTTTGAATTTTTCTCCTTTTTTTTACCAATTTTTTTTCTTCTTTCCACTAACCCTTTTCTCCCTTAGTGAATCTACTTTATCACGTCTATATGGAATTTCCATAGAAGAGGTTGAATTGAAAGTTAAGTCACATATTTTGAAAGATGAGATTATTCACGTGAAATAAACAAAACAAGTAGATGGAGCCATTTTATAGATAGAGTAAGAGGATTATTATCGAAGTTTTGACCTGACCCGAAAATTTAAAATTCACGCAACAAAAGATCATAGTTGCATACATGCTTATTGAAGTTTTGGTCTGACTGGGGGAAAAAAAACAATTCCTACTTGTTTGAGATCAAATTCAGCCAAGTCTCCTACATGCTAGAGGACACGGAAATCCCGTGCTTCCGATTGGTGAGAAAACTGGTTTGAATCACGTTATGGTATTGATGAAAATCCAAATATCTTGATTTGTTTCTACAATTGCTTCACTGAAGTGACCAGTCACCACCCACAAGCAGAGATGGCAAGATGATGAAGCTATAAATCCCAAAGGGAAATAATTTTCTAATAGTATTGTCAGAAACGGTATAATCTCAATCAGAGATCTACACACTATCACTACGTGCTTTGTATAAAGTACTAATTAATCAAGAGATCGTATGACTAAAAAATAACTGATTACTATTAGACTGTCAAGCTAGTATCTTCCAATTCCAAATATCCTTTCTCTAAAGGAGTTAGATCTGCCCTTTGTCTCTATGTTTTTCACATCAAGAATTCTTTGCAGATGGGAGGAGCCTCATCAAGCAAATGCCATAAACCAGTCTCAATCACGATCTTACAATAAGAAACAATAGATTTTTGTCGATCAACCTCCTTACCACTCATTCTTCGAGAATTAGAAAGATTTTTTTGCATGTAACTGGTCTTAGATGTATATATTGAGATTTAGGTGCCTTAATTTATTGAAATTGCTCTTTTGCAGGTAGAGCTCGGCTACATCCCTTACCCTCAAAGGGATTTCTAGTATCCTCCACATTCAAAATGTTTAACTCACCAATGCAATATATAAAGAATAACCATATTATTAAAACTCAATAATTTAGGAAGTATCAATACTCTCTAGGGGTTTACGGGTCATGTTGGACACTTTTCGACATTCCTACAATCTCTAAAATGCTACCAACATGTAATCGGTGTTCCAAACACGCCAACGACATGTGAATCCAGCATTTCGACATGCCATTTCGATACACATGAGGTCAATTTTAAGTATTTTCAATAGATTATGGGTCAAAATATAAATCTATAAAAAAAATATACATGCTTAAATCATATACCCAGCTACCCTATAATTAATATATCTAGCTAACCCTAGAAAACCTAATTGTCAATCCCTAGTAGATGAATGAGAAACTTACCGCTGATATTTTTTATATATACATGATAATTTATCACGTATATATAAATGTACATTTAATATACAATTTGTTACAATGTATCGGAATTCTCTACTTTTTGAAAAAAAAAAAATGACGTGTCAGTGTGTCCTATTGTCGGAGTCGGTTCTACTTAACCAGCAAGTCGATAACTCACTAAAGTATGCCTTCGGGGAAAATATGAATGAATGTTAGTAACAATATGAAATGGTACTTTTTAAAATATGACAGGTTGTTAAATAACCACATTGTTAAAAGCAAACCGGGAAAAAAAAAAAAATCTCCCCCTCAAAAATGCTAAAGATTATCATCCTATCAAGGAATAATAATAGTAGATAATCCATATCAAGGGTCTTCTAGGGGTCCAAACACATAGTACGGGCGGTTCGAATTCAACGGGTTTCTATTAAGGGCCTAATAAAAAAAATTAGCATTTTCCCAAGCATATTAAAGACGTTTTATTTCTCATAAAAAAAATCCCCAATTGTTTCTTTTGTCTCAATTCTATTAGTCTAATACCAAAAAAATTCCCTACTTTAGCATCTATCCCAAATATATCCACAACAATTTTTTTTATCTCATAAAAAAACCTCAACTTTTTTGTCTTAATTCTATCATCATCAGCCTTCCATTGATAATAATCGTTATTTAATCCTACATTGGAATTTTCTTGCCGAACTTACAAATGAATATTCAAAATTTCAAACACAATAGGTTTTAGGGATGATGAGATTTACGCTCGTTTATCCAAACAATCAGATCTCCAAGTCTAACCATTCTTTCGGCTGTTGAGTGTCAGGGAAAATCCAAAATGTGCCGTTTTGAATAGATCTGTGTCTCCATGTAATGTGTAGTGGACGTAGATAATAGAAGAGAAGTTGGGGTTGTCAAGTCAACTTTGTTAAGGTGAAATTCATTTATAACGTGAAAAAGACACATAGGATCAATTAATGATGATTATGAACGGAATGTTGGAGGTGGTAGAATTGTGACAAAAGTAAAAATTATGGGGCTTTTATGAGACAAAAAAGTTACAAGTATAATTAGGACATATGCTAAAGTTGTGATTTTTTTTTTTTTGCAGTTTTAGGCTTGTAGTATTGGGACAAAAGTTAAGTTGAAGTTTTTTATGGGACAATTTTTGGGTGATATAATTAGAACAGATATTAAAGTTGGAGAGTTCTTTTGGATATTGACCTTCTATTTAGTGTACATACCTTTAATTGGTGGTCAATTACCAATTTTCCTTTTCATGAAATGCATGCTAAAATCCAAAAAAAAAAAAAAGGATCTCATGTACACGCATGCACTTTTTGGGTATCCCTAATTGTGTTTTCAAATGGGATAATAACATAAATGGTTCGTAAAATATTGATTTAATGTTTAATGTGATCCTTGAATTTTTAATTTGATCAATATGGTTCTTGAAGCCCAATGTGTAATGTGGTCTTTGAAATTTTTAATTTGGACCAATATAATCAATATACTTTTGAAACATGCTCAACTTAATCTTTGAACTAATGAAGATGTTCAATGTAATCCTTTCATGAGTTTACGTTCAGTGACGATATTGGACATTTTCTTATAGTTTAAGAACTAAATTGAAAATATTCAAAAGTTCTGGGACTATATTGAACAAATTAAAAGTTAATGGATCATGTTGCATATTAAGATAAAGTTCAAGGATCATATAGGTCAAATTAAAAGTTCATCCATCACATTACACATTAAGTCAAAATTTAAAAACTATTTATGTCATTTTTTCTTTTCAAATTGAATCTAATTAAGAAGTCACAGCCCACCGATGGAAGGTCAAAAAAGGTAAGCACTAGATCGTTGCTATCTTTACTCAATCAAAAATGGATTTTCTAGTAGATATTACTAATTCTTTTTCCATACTCAACCTCAATAGGAAGCCTGGGGTTTACTTTAAAAAAAAAAATTTTTTTTTGGTGGGAAAAAAAAATTAATTTGCTCACTTTTCACCGTTCCACCATTTTCATTGCTCCATTTTTCAATATAAGACGTCCTTGCAGGAGATCTCATTAGCGAGAAGACAAAATTTGCCCTCCTCTCGTGAATCACCGAGCAAACCTTCTCTTCACGTGTCACCGACTCAGCTTCCTTGTCCCGCCCGGATGCCCAAACCCTAATAACACCAATAATCACAAAACTGCTCCGACTGACCACCAATCTTCGCTGTTGGATGCCGCCCCACCGCCTCGGCCACGGTCGAGCTCCTCCACGCCACGCCTGCCGCCGCCCTCGCCGCTGCCACCGCCACCGCCACCGCCAACGACGGGCCCCCTTTTCTCGGCTACCTGAGTACCTCTGCCAAGCGAAGCTCCTCCAAAAATCTCAAATGGTTGGAGGAGCTAGAAATTTGGTCAGTGAAACAGCTTCCTGACAAACTGTTCTTGGGCGCTGGTATTCAAAAATTCGTAAAAAGCTTCTCCGATTCCTTATTTTGAACATAGGCAATATCACATCATAAGAGCGTGACGCCATTGTTGTTCTAGTATAGCTCACAATTCTCGACCAAAGTCTTTTCATCCTAATGGCGGCCAAGAAGCTGGTACGGGACTTGGTGCTCTTGGGAACACCCTCTTCGTCTCCACCTTAGTTCTCAGCCCCAGGTTTTCTCCTTCTCGAGCTCTTTCTCGTTTTCTCTCCATATTTCTTGCAATAGCGAAGAGAATTTCTGGGCTTTTATTTCCCTTTTCTCTGTTCTTAAGTAATTTTTTGATGTGGGTTTGTTATTTGATTTGTCATATAGGCTTCGAGTTCGAGGCTGAGGTTGATTACCGCAGGTGGGCACTCGTGTAATCGTCGGTACAGCGTCTTTAATGAGTTCTCTAAGAAAGTTAAAGGCGAAGCTAGCAGGTATGTAGTTCGAGTACCCTCTTTTTCTGTATTTTGTTTTCTTTTTTCGGTAGTTGTCTGTGCTTAACGAGTTCAATGCTCTTTTAACAGTTAGGACTCTTGCTGTGTTTGTTTGCCCTTTCGTGCTATCGTGTTCTAGGTTCACAGTTTCGTGTCATTTGCTTCTGGTAGCTCGTAATGAAGATTTTTAATGTTGCTTGCGATCATATGGAAATAATCTGTAAAATGAAGTATCCTTTCTGTGTTATTATAGCTCAAAACATGCGTAAAGGTTTTGACCCTTTTACCTTTTGGATGAACTCAAAATATATTGATTTGCCACCGCGTAGCACTTTCCTTTCATTGCTGTGAGACTACGTATGGATATCAACATGCATAGTACCCGATTGAGAGTCTTATTGATTTGAAATACAGGAATGGTGAAGCTTCATTATTGCATGAGTTTGGGTGTATCAGTTAATAAATAAGCAAGAACAAGATTACCAAAAAAAAAAAATAAGCAAGAACAAGAGATACTTCTGATATTGTCAGCTTTATTGTTTTCGGTCTTGGACTTTCACACAAATGATTTCTTGGCTTAATATTTTATTAGTGTGCTCGGTTCCCTTGAGAGGCATAGTCATGTTATTGATCTTCTTCAATCCTTTGGTGATAGCAATCCAGAGTTTCAAAAGTCAGTGAAGCAGCTGAAAGAGAAAGCAGAAGAGCTTCAAGAAGTGAAAGAGGAGCTTAAAGTTAGGTAATTCGGAAAATCTGTTGGCTGAAAATAGCAAGATTGTAGTCCCTTAAACTAGCCATATGACTATCTGAGACATACTTCTGTATGTCATGGTTGGTTGAACACCTGGATAAAGAGCTAAGGTGTAAACTGGCTTTTGCAGAACAAAACAGACAACTGAGCAGTTGTACAAGCATGTTGATGGTGTTTGGACTGAAGCTGAAGCTACAGCAAAGAAGGTCTGAATGTTTTTCTTTCCTTTTTGTTTCTTTTGGGCCACAAGAAGGTCGGAGTTGATTCCCTTTGAAAATAATGCCTTGGTCCTGGGAAAGTGAATTAATCGAAGCAACACTCTCAAATACTGGTGTTTTCTTGTTTATTAAAGTCGATGGATTTAATAAATGTGAACTTGATTGTGTTTTCTTGGTGATAAATTTAGTATGCACAAAAATTATACACTGGCGACCTGGTAGGTTATATTATGCTTTCTGTTTGGTGATCTGTTTCTCTTCTGTTATGTTTGCTATGTACCTCTTTTGTGAGGATTTTTGAGTCTTACTGGCATTCATTTTATCTACTTTGGTGCGTTTTTGTTTCAATAATACTTCAATATCTCCAGGTATCCGCCAATGTGAAGGAAAAAAATATCTTCTGCAACTGAGGAGGTGTGGTTGCTTTATCTGCTGTAATCCTGATAATGCTTACTTATCCTGAAGTGTAATGAGGCAACTGTTTGAGACATTGTCTTTTTGTGTTGTGTTTAGGGTCAAAGAGCAGTTCGGGATGGGGAAGCAAGAGGAATCGGCATCCGCGAGTGGGTCAACAAAACACGATGCTCACGCCAAAGATGGAAATGATGGCAAACCAACAGAAGAAAAATGCAAGCAGGCTGGTTCTGGTGATAACACAGGATCATTTTTGGCAAATACAGAACAGCTTTCTTTTCCTCTTCCCCTAAGGTGTCGTCGACTTTCCTGAAGCTGAAGGAAGTAAGGATTGTTGACTTGGCAAAGAAGGGATATGATATTGTCAGGGATGAGTTGAGTGGTAGCCCCAGTAAGAGAAAGCATATGGATCGTGCACCTACTACATCAACAGTTGAAAGAAGTACAAGAAAACTGATATAGTTGTTCTACCTTCTGAGCAGTCTCCATTGAGTAAAAAGTGGGAAGCACTTAAGGAGAAGGTAATGTCATTCTACTAGTTGTTATGCATGGAAGCTGTTTGCAGATTTAAAGAATATCACTGATCAAAAATCATGGTCCTTGAAATCTAATGTATTCTTCCTGTAGCTCAAAGGGCATCCTATGTTCAAGCGTATTGGTAATGTGAGCGAGCCAGTTGTAACGAAAGGTCAGGAGGTATGCGCCAAAACCTTTTGCTACTCTTCCTTAGGAATCTTTATGCTCATGTCAGATGTCGGTTCTATAGGATTGACTTCTTTAGGTGGAAGCCTGCTTTTACTTGGAAGTGTTTTCTGGAAAAGCATATGTTCAAATCTGCTGACCTTTTTCTTTGTTAATCCTCCCTGTTGTCTGATGTAATATCACCTCACATGCATAATAGTAAGCAGGGTGAAGGAAATCTTTTGCTAATAAGGAGATTTTTTGTGGTAGTGCTGCATTGATAGACCCCTTTTATCAGTAGGGATTTCTGAACGTTGCTGAATTAACTGACAGCTGCTTGCCACATGTTCGTTTATGTCCGACTTTGCTTGATTCAATAGATTGTCACATCTGGTCATTATCGTGTGGTTGCTTGTTTTATGTCTTCTTTATATAAAAAATGCAAGTTACATTATCAAACATAATCTAAACTCTCATCATTTGGAATTATGCCTGCTTGACTTTGCAGTTTGCAGAAGATATAAAGGAAAGATGGGAAACTAGTGACAACCCTGTTGTGCATAAAATCCAGGAGTAAGTTGTTCCAGTCCCTCCCTCCCTCCCTCTCTCTCTCTCTCTGTTCCGGCGGCACGGTTTCTCCCCTTTTCCTTATGCATATGTGTGTATGCACACCAATGTGTATGCACTCACGCAGGGGGTGCATGGACCTGGGCATTACTTGCGACACTAGACACCAGCACATATAGACGAGCATACTTCATGCGAGCCTGCAGTCCTTGTTTCGCGTGTCATAATTGATTGAAGCTGTTATTCTTCTGATTTTATCTTTCTTAACAGTATCAATGAAACTCTCTTTCAAGAAACAGATGCTGCATCATCAATAAAGGAAATACGCCGGCGAGACCCGTATGTTCACATTCCTAATTTTTTTGGTGGTTTCAGTTTTACTTGGTTCTGTGAAATTTTAGCTTGCTGACATCTGGTGCTTTACTCGTGGGCTAGGTCTTTCTCTTTACCAGAGTTTGTGGCTGAAGTCCAGGAAGTAGTGAAGCCTGTGCTTAATGCTTACATTAAGGTAGATAATGAGCTTATTCCCTAAAGTTTGATTTATCCCCCTTTGTTTTTTGTACCTTGTAATGGTTTTGCTTAGGACAACTGAGCTTCAGCTTCTTTTATCCATCATGATACCTGTGTTTGCTTTGTGCAGGGAGATGTTGAAATTCTAAAGAAATATTGTAGCTCTGAAATCATTGAGAGATGCAAAGCTGAGCATGGTGCTTACAAGAGCCATGGCATTTTTTTCGACAATAAGGTAATGATTTTATAATTGTCTAAGTGAAGTATTTACTCTTTTACTCCAGCCTCTGTGAAGGAGAATATTAAGAGAAGTCACTGACAAAAGCAATTGATGTCCTGTTTCCTTGTGTCAATAATTCCTAATTTCACTTATGTAGCAGTTACTGTCAGTAATAGATGTCAGAAGTTTTCTGAGAACAAAAGGAGAATGAACACATTGTGTCTATGCAAATAACTGCAATGTGGGTAGGTTGTGGAGGCACACCCACTGTCGGTTTTTACTACTTAGGTGCCAACACAAGATATATTACTCTCACTCTGGTATGGTTGTCTGGCTGAGAGGTAGATATCTTGGTTTCTTACTCATTTATGAATTAAGATGGGTCATATGTTGAGTCGGAATATAATTGTAAAATATGCCGGAATCTTTCTGATATTTGGGGACATATTGTCGTTTTCGTCAACCTTTATGATAAGTGGTGTGTAATATTATTCATTAAGATCGTTTAGATTCATGGTAGTTCTGCAAAATGACATGAAATATTCAATAGTTGAATTCAGATGAAGTGTCTCTCCACATGCATGTCAAGCTAATAGAAGTGTTGGAGTATACAGATATAGCACACAATCTAGAAATTATCACATATCCGTATGTGCTTTTTGCTGGTTTTGAATTCTGATAGCAGCATCTTTTAAATTACTGTATTGCTCTGTTATCTCTATTTTGCGGTTATCTATTTCCACATTCTTACTTTTGGTATGGCATAGCATCTTGATTATTTTATTCTAGCTTTGATGTCAATACAATGATTGTGGAAGCAGTTATTTCGTTTTTTCCTGTTTTACTATTCCTAGTAGATATGATGGCTTGTTGGTTTGGATTGTCACGTTCTGTTGTATTATATTTATGCTTGTTCTAACTCTTGAATTCTATCCAGTACAGATTCTGCATGTGTCTGATGTTGACGTAAGAGAAACGAAAATGATGGGCACTTCACCATAATCATTGTCGGGGTATGATCGTACTCTGCTACTTGTGCTGTTGAACACTTGTTATTTATCTGTAGGAGCTTGTTATTTACAAGCAAAATCTGACTTGTTTTCCCGCTAATTGCAGTTTCAAACTCAGCAGATATATTGTGTACGTGACCGAAATGGTGCCATAACTGAAGGCGGCAAGGTAAGTCAAAAACTTTTGATTGGACGAGGCCGAGGAATTCAGGAAAAGCCAATTTTTTGTGTCGAAGGCAAAAAGGAAAGCTAAATTATTTAATCAGTGATTGCTTTTTCTCAGTTGCATGTACCATCTATTTGACAATGGCTTCCGTTGTGCATTAATTTTAACCTTCATGAAAGGGAAGTGTCTTAAAGTCTAGTCTTTGCATCTAAAGTAGCTATTTTGGAGCAGCATTTTTCTTCTTTCATTAGTTCTGGCAAAGGTTTTGATTCCAAAGTCTAAGATGTGCAAATTGAATTATCATATGGTAAAGGAGTAGAGGGAGAATGCTTGCTTTAGTATTAGGAATTGTTCCTAAGAATGAATGAAATGAATGGTGGCATGTAGTTTTCCCACACTTAGGTTAGGTTTCGCATAAAAAATAAAAAATTATGGTGGTCTTAATTTTTCCGAAGTCCACATCCACTTTCAAACATCCAGAAACTTGGATCTTTATTGATTCTCAATCTTCCTTCTGTGAGGATCAAATCCTTTATGTGTGCTTTGGTTCACTAGTCTCTGTTTGATGGGGAGAAATATGAACTGTATGCTAATTCTCTCGTTGACAAGATGGAATTATTTAGGAGTACGAAGAGATTAAGCTATTAGGTGATCACAAAAAATACTGAAGGTGATATTATGTTTCACATAAAGTGGCCTATTTGTGATTAGTCCATTCTTAGAGAATTCTAGTGATGCTCTTATTACTGTTGTAGCATTATGGCTGAATTTTTTAACGTGTTAAATGTCTTGATTCATAAACCAAATTGTCTCGAAATCCCTGGACCCATGATTGTGCTATAGGATGGAATTCGAGGGCAACCATTACTGGAGTTAGACAACCAGATTATCTAGTTCTTGGGTTGGCCGGTCCTAACTGCAGAATCATTCAAGATTCTCCATTTTCTTCTTTTCTAAATTCTCCACCTTGAAGATGACATGGCAATCCGACTGGGTCAATTCGAATCAAGTTCCAACATGAAGATAAAGCTTGCGGCACAATCAATGAACTATGGAGCCACACTTTTTAACAATTACATAAATATCATATTTTTTTTTCCTGCCAAAAGCGTCGTAAATATTGATGTGCATGGTTTAGTTGTGGATCCCTTTGTCACTGTCTTGTTGCGTTAAACCCATGTATTGTAGCCCTCTTGATGATATGTGCCTGTTCATTGTGAAAGCTATGCCACGATGATCTGTAATGTTATGAAGGGTGATTGCATGTCTCCGAATGTAATCTGATGCTGGTTTGTGCATCCAGGATACGATACACACTGTCTACTATGCCTGGGCAATGCAACAAGTGGATCCGGAGGAGCTTGGGGAGGGTGCTATCTACCCCATCTGGAGGTTAAGGGAAATGCAACAAATTGGCGTCCAAGCTCTAATATGATGGCGCTGTACTTATTTAACCATTGATTCTGGGGAAAGACAGGTGTCGTCTCTTGCGTCAGGGTAGATCAGTCGATTGCTTCTTCGTACAGTAACTAGTGAGTTAGATTTATTGCTGTGATTGGGTTAGAAGCTCATCCAGGTAGGATTTTTCCGCTGCCAATTTTGAGGGATTAGCATTACAGAAGAGAAAGTATAATTTTATTGATGTTTCGGCTCGTGTAAAATAAATCTGGAAGCAACCATGAGAATGATTAAAAAATGGTATACTGTGCTGTTTTCATTTGGTTCCAACCTTCATTTATGCATTGCCACTCCTGATGATATATCACTATATTTGAAGGATGATTACTAACTACACGTTTAGGACTTACAAGAAGATTATGACTGTTGGGGAAAATTACTAAGCATATAGATACTAGTATTAGTTACAAGAAGTGGCCTTTTGCTATGGAAAATATTTTTCTTTCCATCAGCTTGAGGGAGTACTTCCAAATTATTACGTTTCAGAGTTCAAACGAAATCTTTTAAGGTCATACTTAGGGTCCAATTGGTTCATTAGTTAATATCAACATTTTCATAGTGAAATTATCTTTCTTTTAGGCTAATTATTAATTATAAGGTAGAAATTATCTTTCTTGAAGGCTAATTATTAATTACAAGGAAAAAAGGATTTACGAATCCAAAGGGTAATTTACGGCCTATGTTCATTATTTATGGTTCTTTAAGCAATATAGTTGCATAATATTAGTGAGACAGAGCAGTAGGGGGAAAATTGTCAAAAAAAAATTTTATTGCACTTTTGCTGATTCGATCTTAAATCAGCAACCAGTCCCAGAACCTATGCTATTTTGGACACGCCCCATTCATCCCCATTTTCCTAGCCGATGACCTTCTCGCTGAACGTAACTGTGTACAAAGTTTCGAAACGTGACTACCTATTTTCGTCGAGAATATTTAAAAATGACGTGATGAACGTGGATTGAATGTTTGAAGAAACCGACGATAATACGTGCGGGTCTCTTTGATTCGCAATTGAAACTCGCCACACATTATCAGCTGGAACGAGTCATGATAGCTAGTCTTTTTTTAGCTCCTCGGCCATTATTAGTTACTGTTGTTTAATTCGGCGGGGGTAAAACTGTCGATTAATGCACGACCTCCATCTTCGTTTCCAGCGAGTGACATTGGCATGCTTCTATCTTGGCGTTGCTTAATCTGCCCCAATGTCAATCACTCGAATTAACTCTTTAAAAATGGTAACTTCATATTTGTTACGAATTTACGATATCGACCCCCAAAAAAAAAAGAGGATATATTTGTTACGCCAAGAAGAGAATTTACGATGGCCAGTCTTGCCAAATCAGTGATAAGTCACTCCATTCAGCTCTTATCACTTGTATAACCCGGCCCCACCTATCAAAATTTTTTTAACTCCCCATCTCTCTCCCCGTTACTTTTACGTCCCCTCCCGTTCTGAGCAGTTGCTGACTTTCCCTGCTCTCCGCATTTAAATGGGGACAAGAACACTACAACGACCATGGAGGATGCAGTGTAACAAACTATGTTGTTCAGGTTTGTTTCGGCCTCCGCATGAATGGTACATCGCTTCTTCTTCTTTGCCATTTTTTTCTTCTTATGTATATGCGGACAAAGTCGCATGGATCGGTTCTTTCGGCCATTTTCGTTCCTTTTGGTCTTCTTATTGGGTTCAAGTCTAAGGGTGAGCAAATCAGACCGGACCGGACCGGGACTGCCCCGACCGGACCGGGACCGCCCCGACCGGACCGGGACCGGTGGTCTGGTTCCCGGTTCTAGGGGATCCGGTCCGAACATAGAACTGAACCGGACCGGTCAATTTGTTTAAAATTTTTTAAAAGTAATATAATGTTTACTTGTTAAAAAAGTTTCACGGTGCAATGTTGATCACTCAATGAAGTTACAAAAAGTTCCAACCTAAATCCTAATTGTCTTGATGCAATGCAAAGGAAATATTTTCTTCAAGAGAATGATCGATGAGCAAGTAATAATGATGTACTTTTTGTTTTGTGCATGTTACCGGTCCAATGGAACCACCCGGGAATCGAAATGGATCGACGGTTCGGTGTTTGGTTCCAGCAAATTGGGAATCGGGACCATCGGTCCTGTTTTCGGTTCTTGCGGGAAACTGGACTGGACTGGACCGGACCGGATCAGACCAGGAGCCGATCACCCCGATTCAAGTCTTCATCTTGCTGGTTTAACTTTGCTGTGGCTGGGCTCTGGCGGCCTCCATGATCGGCTGCCTAGAGATTAGGTCTTGCGACGGTAGGTCCGTCGCAAGAGAGCCAAGATCTCGAAGCCACATCTCTCTTCACACAGGTTCCTAATGTAAGAGAGCGCATGAAAAACGAACGTACACTAAACTTCTTTTAGTTAGACTTAGCTGTTCTTTTTTAGTCTACCATACCTTCATCCAAAAACTTAAGCTTTTAGAGTTGCCGATAGTCCCACAAAATATTATATGACATGATGTCTTGAATTAAATCTTTCAAGCCCCTATTTGCCTGTTTAATGAATATTTCCACGCTAGCACTAGATAAAAAGATTATACTAAGTGCGAGGTGAGTGTTAGAATAATTAAATGTTAAATCATGTTTTCACGATTTCATCTAATAATTTAAGCTTGGCAATGGTCTCACAAAATCTTACATTCTCTTTGGCATGCAATTAGCTTCTGTATAATCGTAGCTAGAAGAGTTGTGCCAACAGAAACAAAAAAAGAAATAAAAAATAGCTCATTTTCATCGGTTGTTTCTCTGTACGTTTAGCCCCCAATAGTAACATACATTCTTTTCTTTTTAAGCAAACGCAGGTGGTCCGTCTCATTAATCAAATTCATCGTTCATATAAGCAGTCCACACCCGAGTTCATTATCTTCATCGTTTTATAACTTTTAATTGTGAATTCTCGTTGGTAAATGTTGTCATTGGCGGTGTCACTATCTGATAGCGCTTCACGTTCGACACTCCGACCCTCCTTTTTAATAACCATACCAAATCCCAACTGCCTTTCTAGATTTACATGAAAGGCCAGAGGTCTCGAACGGTTCAACAATGAAATGCAATTTACAGCTATTAATAAAAACGATAAGCCGGATTGGAAATGCGACTTAGTGTACTGGAATAAAAGGGATAGAATGATAGGGACGAACTTACGAAGATGAGTTTCTTATCGTTAAATGTTGTCATTGTATCCGCAAGGAAAAATGATCGATATCAGAAGATCCACATGCTCCATCTGAGTCGCTCTTTAAGAAGATCATTAAGCAGTATGTATGTTAGTGTGCAAAAGGCATAAAGAAAATGTATCTCATCAACTGTTACATTCGCTAATCTAAAGCTGTCGATATTTTTTTTTTTTCCCTTTTATAATGTTTCAGACTTGATACTAACTCGATGAGAATTCCGAACGTGAAAAGAAGCCTTCCTCGTGCTCATATTCTAGACAAATACTTGCACCTTGAAATCGGTTTTCCCATCGTACTGGAAGATTGGTAGCCCTCTGTTTGTACGAAATGATCCTCCACGAAGTTGGGCCATTCTCCATCGAGTTAAAGCGCTCTCTCTTCTTTTTAAGAAAATGCATCGTGGTCCGTCTCATTAATCAATTCATCGTATAAAAAAGCAATCCATCATGCCTTTTCTTAAAAAGAAGAGGGAGCGCTTTATTTCGTTGGAGGGTAGCCTAAGTATGTGGAAGATCATTTCTTATGAAATGGAGACTACCGATCTTCCAGTATGATGGGAAAGTTGGTTTCAAGGTGTGAGTGTTTGGCCAGAATATGAGCTTAAGGGAGGTTTCTTTTCATGCCCGGAATTCTCATCAAATTAGTATCGAGTCGATCAAATCTAACAGCGTCTTCCCGATCAAACATGGTAAAAGGGAAAAAAAAAAGAAATAGCCCACATTTTTATATTAGCGAATGTAATAGTTGGTTTAGATACCTTTCCTTTATGCCTTTTGCATATTAGAATACTAATTAATGATCTTCAGAGAGCGGCACAGATAGTACATGTGGACCTTCTCGTACCGATCCTTCTCTTTTCATATAACGGCGAGAACATTTCATGGCAACAAACTCATCTCCGTAGTTCATCCCTATAATTCCATCCCTTTTATTTCGATCCACTCCGTCGCATTTCCTGTCCAGCTTATCTTTTGTATTGATAGCTGTAAATTGCTTTTCATTGTTGCTGGCAGCCTATTCCTGGAAGGTTACACGAACAGCATATTCGGGAGCAAAAAGAGTATGTGAACGTCGTGCTGTGCGTCTTAGGAGGGAAGCAGTGGCCGGCGTCGATGAAGCATAGGAAGGACATCACCAAGTGGCAATGCTGGTATTTGAGCAAAGGCTTGTCCGCATTTATCCTCGACAATCAGGCCGAGGAATGCGACATTTGCGCTTTCGAGCTCGTAAGTCCATCTCTGCCGCGAGTCTGCATTTATAGGGCATAATAAGAGTAAGCAAATTAAGGGAGTTCAACTATTTTCTAAAGTCACAAGACAACGTGACTAAATCAGTTTTACGTGATCTAAAACACTTTCCGATGTTTGAAGTGTTACTCCAATTTTTTCTTTTGTCGGATTGTGTTACTGCATTGATTTTGTGCCAAACTTCTTATTCCGTAGTGCGCCTTTTTTCCTTGTCTTTTCATTGTTGTTTATGAAATTTCATTCTCAATGGATCATCAATCCCCGATCCAGTAATTGGTTAATTACTCTTATCAAAATCTCCCATCGGTTGTTGACGAATTCCTAGCTAGACCAATACATAGATCCGGATGATTTTCAAAATTATACCTCGAATGATAATTCCACCAAAAGTATGCGAAAAACAATCACAAACCGTAGGATATGTCTATAAATTGATTGACTCGTCTTGCCATCGGATTCGCCTTTCAGGGAAATCTCCCGTCTCACCTAATCTGATATTTGGGCGCCTCTCATTACGAATCCCCATACGCAAAATCAACATCTTTCATCGAGAACTCGGGGTGCTTCAGACCTTGAACAAGAAACCTATGATCAATCAAAACCCGACGAAACATAAAGCAAACTCAGAATCACATGAACTAGACCGAACCCATTCAATATCATGACCAACGACCACAGAAAGAATCCATCCAACCAAACAAATTCGCGGACAAGTTCACATGCAGCAGATGCATAAGTACAGAGACTCAACGTTGGAGACAGCAAACAACTGCCCGTCAAAATTGAATCTGTTCCAAGTCGTTTGGCACTTGATGTTTGATTTAAGATCCAGTGTATTACTATATACCCATACGGATCTGGCCTCAGAGGCCACTTTGGCATGCCACAAGTGTCGACCCGTGAATAGATTGTTGATCCCGATCCTGCTTCAAGTGTCTTATGGTAACTCGAATCGCCTCATGCGATTTCGCTGTTTCTTTCCCTGTGTGCTCATGTTTGGTTTTCTTCGTTGATATTTCAGTTTGCTTGCAATCCTGCATATTCTCTTCAGTAGAATTTGGGGAGCAATTCGTTCCTCCGCCGCAACTGGCGTATAAGTCAATATTGTATTCCCTTGAAAATCAAGAGAATTATTTGCGATTTGCCTTAAAAACCGAAAGTTGTACAAGTTGGACTGTGTAATTACTGGCAGAGCAAAAATAGTAAAGAATATCAGTGAAAACCATCTCTTAACTTTACTGGTTCTGGACAATAGAAGTATCCAGAAGTGCATTTAGAATTGAACACTAAATGTCTGGATAAATATTGAATTGGTTCATGTTTAGCAAGGATACCTAGTTTTGCGAAGAATGAATGATTTGAACACATTTTTTTTTCTAAAAATAATCAAAGTTTTGAGAAGAATGAATGATTTGAACACATTTTTTTTTTCTAAAAATGATCAAACAAAAAAATATTCTCATCGGTTGCAAGAATATTTAAACACAAGTTGTTATTGATAATGAAAAATCTGCTTTATTAATTAATAATTTTAAGCGAAACAAGAGGTGACTCTTAGGAGAATATTTTTTAAATTATTTATTTTGTGAGAGACAAACAAAATCTTTTAGTGAAAACCATCTCTCTCTTTATCCCGAGAATTTCTTCTCAATAAAATTCTCTCTATCCCGTATAAGTAAGCGCTTAATTTTTGGCTATGCATTTTGCTTTAGTCTCAATGTATGCTAAAGTTGAGATATGGAAGGATCCACGGAGAGCATGTCCCTATATTGCAGGAACTCCAATGGCCAAGATCGGGCCAACGATCTAAGTTAGGTTGGAAAAAAAGTTCGTGATCTTAAATTTATTGATACTTAACAAATGATTCAATGTGCTAACGATGAAAAGACTTAATTAACCTAATCATGTAAGTTAGAGGCGTTGATAGGACAAGTTAAAAGTTTGAGAGCCCATAATGCGAATAAGTTGGACGATAAATTGTGAACTCATACATTTAAATTAAACCATTTCCGACACTTTAAGGGTAATTCTGTCATTTAGATGATACCGAACGATGACATATGAGTAACTTTAAAAGTGTTGTACTTTGCGGGCATGAAGATCTCAAATTTGAATTTCAAATTATTGTTTGAATCCCGTCGATTCATATAATTAGTGGCTAGAATTGAAATTTCATAAAAAATTTATCAAATAATGCATGAAGTTTTGTATTTTTAAAGTTCATTTGAGAGAAAATTAAGTACATCACAAAAATAGAAGCTCTAGGGATAAAAAGGGCAATATTCAATTTAATTAAGCATCCAAAATGGTATTATCTTCTTTTTCTGTATTAGTGCAATATACCAAATACATGCACGCATAAAAGTATAGAAATTCAAGATATGGCGTGGATTGTAAATTTTTAATAGAGAAATGATTATGAATTTAACTAGTAGACTATATACACATTCCATACTATGCAAAATAATTCAAGTAATTACTTTGATGAAATTATGAATTTATTATATTCATAAATTATTCGTTAAATCACAGTACTATCTTTCGTTATTATCATGATCCATATCTAACGAGGAAAAAAATATAAAACAAATTGCCAGGTGAAATAATAGAAAAATCATCCAAATCCCCCATAGTACAACTTCTAACCAACGAAGTTGCTTGTAAAGATAATAATGTAGGCCTAGAATTTGAAATGGAATGAATCTCACAAATTATCATCTAATCAATCCACGATTATTATGTTAAATGCACAAACAGAAAGTATCGCGGTCTCTTTCTCACGATTCATTGCGAAAGAAACAGAAAATGAACAAACAGAAAGAATCTCTCATTAATTCATTGCTAAAATAATCGAAATACACAAATGAAGACTGATGTCGGTGATTATTTCATGATCACTGTATGATCTAATCCTTAAATAAAAAATGAGCCCAAACTGGCATAACATCGACTATGATAAGAATTGTAAACAAACTATAGCGATATCGATGAGATAGATGAGCCAATAATATCATATCTTGTAAGAGAAAGAAAACATAATCATTCACCATTGTAATTTCGAAATGTATAGTGCTTCGACTCTTTCACTATGTCTTTAAATTTTTGACATAAATTGAAAAGTGCAGAAGAGAATGAGCTTCAACTCTCTTGCTATTTTCATGAAACTTCGACGTGAACTACAGATTCACAAAGGACGTGGAGCTTCCACTCTCTCAGTCGCTTTCTTGAAGTTTCCAAATGAATCAAAGAGTTATGAAGGAGTGGTGAAACTTCAACATGAATTAGACGAGAAAGAAATGATGGTTTCTTAGAAAAATAACTTTTATATCATGGACATAAAGTCTCATTTAACTTCCCTCCTCTACGAGACCAAACTGGACTAAATTTACAATTATATAATTTTTTTTAGAAATTTCCATCCTAAATCATTTAAATTTGTGAATTCAACAACGGATTTTTGAAATTACCAATTTCCCATCTACTATGTGCTAGCTCAACTTAGAACAACTTGTCATTCTCATTTTATTTTATTTTATTTTTGATCTGGGAACAGCTTATCATTAAAAGAACACATTTAACAAGAAACTAACCTATTTTATCATCAGAATAAGCACATCTACAGTTAGAAAGAAGGCCACTTTATTATTATTTGATTAACCCACAAGTTATTCATAAACATGCTCTTAGCTCTCTTCTCCATCCCGCCGCCAACTTAACCTTCTCTTACTCTAGAAGAAGGATTTTTCCTTTTTGTTTTTTGCGTCACAGTGACCCTCTACTACCTTACCTACCATACCATATTTTTACCATAACCTTCGTGCTACTTAGGCAACAAAATGTACGAGGGACTAAAATTAGTCCGACATGGACCGACTGCGGCGGCTCGGCGACAAGAGGAATGTCTGGTGCTCGCGGTTGTACTTGAGTTCCTGCGCGTCCCTTGGCGACATCTGGAAGGAGTTGGTGATGACCTCGATCGGGAGGGCCCTGAACACCGAGGTGTAACCCGCCAGCGGGCTCTTCATGGGCTGGCTAGAGGTCTTGAAGGTGATCCACTCGAACCCGCCGTCACCTGCCCTCGACACTGTGGCGTAGAATTGCGGGATCACGAACATGCTGCCCTCGCTCACCCGTTCGTCAAACACGTTCTGGCCGTCCTGCCCGACGATCTGCACGTGTGCCTCGCCACGGGTCACGTACACGATCCTGTGGTCGGTCAACGACCAGTGCGGTGTGTACAGGGCATTCTGTCGCACAAGATGGGAGTTAATTAGACATGTTTAATTTGGACAATAGGGAATCTAGTATTTCGTTAAAAGTATGAATGGCATGTGGATTTCACGAGGGTCTTGTTACTGCGGGTCTCATTTACCGGAAGAAGACGGCCTCGCTCGGCGCTCATGTCCATATAACGCAGGATGGGGAGCTTGTGCATGTTGACGACATTGACCCGCCCGGCCTGCCTCGAGAAAACGTCGGCTTCCCTTCGGATGTCGATGTTCTGCTTGATCCTCATTGTGCAGAACGTCTCTTCGACCCCGTTTTGCGAAACCAACGACCAGCGACCGCCCTGTCCCCTTCGCCTTCGCATCCTCTCCTCCTGCTCCTCCTCGTACTCCTCATCGTATTCGTCATCCTCCTCGGGGGCTACCATTCTCATCCTCTCACGGACGTCGATCATGATTCCCCTGTTGTTCTGCTGTTGCAGCCTCTGAGCTATCTCCATTGGAACGTTGTAGGACTCGGCGAGGAGTTCAGTGTCAAAGGCTTGGAAGATGTTCTGGACGTTGTACCGACGGCTCTGGCGGCGGCCCTGCTGGCCCTGTTGGCTGCCCAGCCCGCCGTAGCCTCCAGCTAGGAAGAACGCCTGTTAAGTTTCAAAGTTCAGCCATATGCCATCCGTCAAAGTAAAAAATTTTGCCTTAATTCCATTTCTTTTTTAAAAAAATGGATATTTAAACTTTTCATGTTAAATTTCACAATCTTTACATGCATGCCCAAAATTTATTTCGACATATCCGTGCATGCAATTCAAATGGACATAAAACTTGGGAATGATTAGTCATTACCCTTAGTCTTTGATCGAGCTGGTTGCCCTGATTGTTGAGGTCAATGATGGAGACGGCAATGAGTTCTTCGTTGCCATCGTTGTGGCACCAATGTACCGCGCCTTCGGGGATGGCGATGATGTCGCCCTGGCGGATCCGGTGAACCTTCTGGTGTTGGTCCCTTCTTCCCCAGTCCCCTTGCTGGCCCTCTTCCTGCCATCCCCTCCCTCTTCTGCCGCGTTCCTCCCCCCATCTACTTCCGCCGCCGCCACCAGAGGATCGATCGGAGTGATATGTCTCGGGACATCCTGGGTAGTTTATCCCAAGCAATCCCCTACCTGTGATACGGTTTCGTAGTCAAATTGAATCACATAAATTTTTATAAATTAAGGAGTAAAGACATGCAAAGCATTATTTATTACTAAAAACAGTTCCAATTTTATGATTAAGCACCAGCTAATGCGTAAAATGGTGTTTCCCCTTTGTGGTGGTCATATGTGGAAATGTGGTTACGTCACTAAAATGATGACCTCGCTCAATGAAGACCAAGCGAGGGGCGTTGATGAACTCCGGCAAAAACAGCGCGTTGGGACGCAGGATGGTGCGGACGGCGGCAACCCCGGCGCACTGGAACTGCTCGTCGTCCTGGGACCAGAGCTCGGTGACGCCACCCTCGGACTGGATCCGCTGGTCTGGCTGGGTGGCCCTGATCTTCCTGAGCCTGCATTGCTGGGCCTCGTCGAGCCCAGTTGTGGCGTAGCCCTTCCCGAAGGCTGCGTGCACGAACAAGCAGAGGGTCGCGGCCAGGAAAGCTAGTCTCGAATTACCCATGGCCGTCGATGAGAGAGAGAGAGAGAGAAGAAGACGAAGCCCAAGAGAGAAAGTTAGTAGAGAGATGTGAGATGGTTGGGGCGAGAGCGGTGATTATATAAGGAGTGGAAGTAGGCCGTGTGGCGAACCGGTTCTGCTTGTAATTGCATGGAGGGAATGTCGTGATGCCAAGGAAGCGAAGCCACATTGCAATGTGCTGGAGAGTGTGAGGAGCGAGTGTGTTATGTGTTGGACATGCATGGTGTTCTCGGTTACGTGTACTCCCTGGCCTGGCCTTTGTGAGAGGAGGGGTGAGTGTTGCTGCCGGAGAGAGAGAGAGAGAGAGAGAGAGAGAGAGAGAGAGAGAGAGAGAGAGAGAGGTTTCGGACCGGACATTCGTCTTGGTCGGTCTTCGATTTGTCCATTGCCATGCAAGAGATTTTTGTTGGGTTGTGATTTCTATTTCCCGTCGATAGAAAAGCGCAAGATCTACTCATGGATGAGCAAACAGGGGTTTGACGAAGGTCACAGGGGTTAGAGGTGAGAAAAAAAATCATGATTCACCTAAACTGGACTGGACCGTACCCAATCAGTTGATTATGAATGGAACTGGTGGGTGCCAATCTGGTTCGTGGTCAGGTTTGATTCGCGATTTTGGGTGGGAACCATGCAATCGAACCAGTCCCTTTATATGTCGGCTAAAAAAAAGGAAAATTCCAATCCGACACGAGAGCTTCATACATTAGTAGATGAAGTTAGCGAACTCAGGTCGATTTATGGCTTTTTAACTCGATTTTTGCTAATTAGATTTTTATGTTTTGGGGTAGCTTTGTAGGAGTCATGAGCCATAAGCATAATATTCAAGAAACCCAAGTCCACTACTCAATGCCATCTCCCATTCAATTTGCCCTCTCCCTCGACAGCAACTCAACCTCCATTAGATCATAACATTCCTAACCCATGTTCGAAAGACATGTTGATGTGTTTTTCCAACGAGACCCATTCGTCAGCATCACCATCAGCACCCAGTTACGGAACAACAAAGCTCGCGATTGTCATTCCTTCCTTGGTATTTGGAGATCGCGCCTTCTCGTTCGTCAGCTTGCAACTGAAGCCTACGTACATGATCGGAGCAAACGGAGGACCCTAACTAGGATCCAACCGGGAACCAAACCGAACTGATGGTTCGATTCTTGGGTGGATTTATGAAACGAGCGAGTAGTTCATGATTCGTATTTTACGGAATCGGTTTTCTTACGGGCGGTTCTCGATTTTTTGGATGGGAACCCCCATCTTGAATCGATCAACCTAGCGAGGGTAGCACTTTGAGGCACTAGAGGCTTTTATAGATTTAAGTTCATATTTTATGATAGTTTGGACTTAGGTCACCGTTATATATAATCACCAGAGAGGCAAAATGTGCGAATTATAATGCTGGATATAACATTAGTTTATGAATTGGATAAAATCTTGTGTTTTGCTTTTGCTTTCTCGTCTTTACTTTTTATTTTCTTTGTATTTGTCTGCCGAATGTAACAACTTTAGAGCAATTTAATGATATTTCATATGCATTATTTAAGCTTTGATTCTATTGATGTTTCAGTATTCCACATTTTATTCATTTAGGTCGGTTACTAATTTTCACGCAGGTCACAACGATACAAATTGACATTTCGATTGGTTGCAACCCCATTTGCAGAACAAGGATGGAGATAGATCCCAAGTGACTTGGTGGCCCCCGTGTACTATATCCATCTAATGACTTCACCTATTAGCCTTTTAATTTGGCTCACATCGCCAAAACCTTCCCCTCTCCCTCTCATCTCCCATCTTTTATCTTTGTGGAGGGAGGGTTTGAGCTAGATCTATCTCTTCCCTCTCCTCTTCATTAACTGATTCAAATCTAGAAGCTTCTTCTCCCGGTTTCGGGGAGTTTTCTTCTAGTGTATGTTTTCAGAATTCGCTTCTCTCTAGTTTTGTTAGCATACAAGTCGAGTTTCAAGGAAAATCGGAAGGAGTTTTGCGAAGATTTCACTCTTACTATTAGATTTGTTCAACTTTTTATTCTATATGGCAATGATGTTAGGGACGTCGAACCCAATTGCGAACCGCCGAAAGATAAAGAGTGGGTTTGGTTCAACATTTTAAACGGGCTTTTGATGAAATGCAAATGTCCTTAGCCTAAAGGGTTTGAGAAAAATGCTAATTGTGTTTGGAAAAAACTGATTTCAAAACAGGCTTTGGATTAAATATTGTTTGCTAAAATAACTTTGCAAATGGATTTTGGTAATTTTTACCATTGTGGAGTTAGTTTTGAAAAAAAAATTCATTTAGCATTCGGTCAAATACTGAAAGCCTAATGCTCAGCATTGGGCTTTCAGCATTCCTAAAGCCAGCATTTGGCAAATGCTGACCTAAGCTGAACAAATAGTTCAGCATTTTCCTAAAGGGATTTGAGAACTGAAAGCCCCTTGAGAATGCTAAAACCAAACCCACCCTAGTCATAGTACATATGAAGATTTCGTTGTATGCTCATTACTAAAACGGATTTAGTGATCGGTCGCCGATTTTGATTGAAGAGATCATTGATTTTCTTTTTGAGTTGTGATCATTATCTTTGTTATGATAATTCATATTGTTATCTAGAGTTTATTTTGTTTTGAAGGGAATGTTGATGTTTCACTTTTTTTTTTTTGGCGGATATAAATGAAATGGTTACTTTAGAAAAAAAAAAACAAAAAAAATGATCGCATCGTCTTCTTGTCGAAGGCAATTTTTATCAACTATGCCTATGATTAGCGGATCATATTAGCAACGTATGCGGTATCCAAATGCAAATTTACTAAAATTGTAATGTGGCGTAGGTGACATCCATGCTTGTAATCCATCAATTAGAAGATCCGGATAGAGGAAACTATGGCATTTCTCCATATATACAGCCCAAAAAGGAAAAAATTGAACTTGCTCCTTCCTCTATCTTTTCTCTCCTTCTCTTTCATTCTCTTTATAGTCCGTTCGGTTGCAATAACGAAACAGACGGCTACAAGTAAATATAATTTTAAACTCTAATAATTATAGTTTAATAGTTGTTACGCGGCTGATTCATCAATAGCATATGTGATCAGGGAGGACAGTATTGAAAATCCCTTGTCAACCAAGATTCATTAGTTTAATGCCCCATTCAAATAATAACAATAGGGTGATGTCGATTAAATAGGAGTGAGTATGGATTCTAAGTAAGACTGAGAATCGGACCGACCCTAAAATCCGTCCGATTCCCTATTTCTGGATTGAGAGGTCAGTTTCCACTACTTTGGAACCGGTAACTGTGCGCTCTGGTTCTTGGATAGGAACTGAATTGGACTGGGATCAAAGAACTGGACCGAACCAAAGTAACACTAAACTAGTAGCATAAATGGATTTTTTCATCAATTTTTCATACTAGTAGGATCAAACTTTCAGAATGCAAAACATTACTGCGTTACCAGTGTTATTCAATATGGTTTTCATTACTAGGGTTAGTTACAAATTTACCCAGCGCACGTGGAGATATGTTTTCCATTAAAATCCACCTACAACATACATGGATATTCTTGCGGGAGAAATACAGTAATACTATTGCATAAAATCTCAAATTAAGCAATCATTACTCCTTTACACGTGTTTCTAATTTACTCGAATCAACATGACAACATAATGCAATCCCTTGTTAGTTTCTCCTGATCAACCACAAGTTCGATTTTTTATCGGTTTTAGAATTTACATGGTAATTTTAAAGTTCATCTCGATAAGATAGGTTTTTTACTGAAAATTTAGTGCCGTTTTTAAACTACTGAACACTCTTAAATTTTCAATTTCTCTTTGGTAATTGTTATATATTAATCGGGTTCCGCCGATTCTTCAGCCACATGATGATGGGGTGTCCAAGTGGCATAAAGAGATTGTACTCGTGTCCATCGCAGCAGCAATTTGCTAGGAGCTCGTCGAAATTCAATCAAAATGCATCAGTTGCCAAAAACAAAAGGGAAGGTTCAGTGATTCGTGACCTGATCATCACAAATTCTAGTACACTCGAGTACCCAAAGATATCATTGAGACAGAATTACAAATTCGAAGAATCTTTTAATATAGAAGTCCGTTCGGGATATGAAGAAGCCATCGCCAAAGTGGCCCAGAATCTAGCGTACGAACGAAGCGGATCCACAGAATCACGCATCGTGAAACCTAAGCCCTCCCGTGAAATCTTCAGTCCCCCGACCCAGAAACATAAAAGAATCTTATTCCGATTTTTTCATTATAAAGGAGCCATGTCTATACTCCCAGAAACATACCATAAGCTTTTTCTGGCTCTCCTTGCTCATGTCTTGCCTGAGTCTGAGGCTTCCGCGTCCCAAGAGGCGTGGAAGATTCTCACCTCCAAACTTCAGAGAAGCTCCCCAAGCTCCACAGGCCAAGACCTGTCTACAAATTGCCCAAAACTCAAGTTCTCGCCACTGCTTCTTCAGAAGCCAATGAGTCCGTCTTCGTCGTGAAGCAATCCTGCGGCAGCATAGGCAGAGGCCTCGGCACGTCCACGCATCGGGCATTTTCAACGTTCGCCGCCGAGTGTTCAAGAAGCAGCAAGCACATGTGTTTGTCGATAGGCATCTTCAAGCAGCCTCTGGAAGGGATCATAGAGCATCATTGCCTAGACCCTCTTCCTGTGAAGTATATGCCAAGTCCGCAGAGCATCACTACTATTGATCGCTCTGCCCTGGTGGCAGGAAAGAATGACGAGGATCACGACGGAAGTTGACGCAAAGATGTGCGAAGCGGACGACATGTGGGAGTCATTGGGCTGGCATCACCGCTGACTCACAGGATTGATGAGAGAGCCGAGGAGTTCATCTCCAAGTTCCGAGCTGAAATGGAGCGTCAGGAGATGGTGGCACGGAGTTTGTAGTTGATAACTTCATATATACACTTCTTCCTGTTCTATTTTTTTTTTCCCCTCCCCTTTGGATTTGTAAATACTGTCGTCAACCTTCTGTTGTATATATACTTTGCATAATAGAGCCTAGATTTCCAATACACCGTACATTCAAGCATGGCCTGAATTTGGCATGAATCTGCTCGTGCAAATAGCAGGTATCCGTTGGTAAATTCAAGTGATGTCCAGGAACAATATCCACCAACTATCGTGAAAATTCTGATCAAACCAACAGTTCAGAGGATAGTGAAAGCTAGGACGACACCCTTCCTTTGAATTGGACTGGGATGTAACGAGTTCTCAGAGTACACAAGTTCTTTGTTCCACAAATCCATCAGGCTCAATCATGTGAGACAATCTACAAATGAATTGGATCATGGACTGAGAAGGCATTGCCTCTTTCATTTCATTCCAAACATGAACGCTCCTGTTTGGAGTCCTGAGGGACATCTGGACAACAGGATATGCAAACGACGAAGGGAACATTCATTCTCCTTGGTGGAAGTGGAGATAATTATATGATGTAAGCCGATATGGCGGCAGAGTAGTAAGTGTTCAGGAAAAATGGGTGTCTCTCTTAACGCTATGAACTGGAGATATCGTCCGTCATCAGGTTCAGTAAAATGTAGCCCAAAGACGCACAGATAGATCAAAGGAGGTGAAATGAGGCACCACCCTAACACAGGAAAACAAAGAAGTACAACTAAACTAGACTTCATTGAATACATCACATACTTATATCAATAAACAAACTAAACAACCAAAAGCATAAGAATTCCCCAATATTCAACTTTGTATTCATCCTACAGCAGAGACGATTGCCACAAAGAGAATTGCCAACAGATGCCACGAGGCTGGATTCTATACAGAATACTAGGGGAACACTAGCATATGGTTATGGTGAGGCACCATACACGATCACCTTACATCTGTAGTGAATGTATTCCAGGTAGACCAGCTAACTATTACATGCTATTTATCTACCTAGCTCAGAAATGATTTCATTGGATCATCATGGTGTATCTTCTTCATCCGATACGCCTCCATATCCTCAGCAGTAACCTGCAAGTAATAGGTAATTATAGCAACACATAAGCCCCAAAAAATTGAAAGGAGTGGAATTCCAGTTAGTCTGTGGTACTGCAAAATTGAGAGAGGGGGATACCTCATCCTCCCATCTGACATTGTATTTGCGCTTCCTTTCATCTTTCTCTTCTCGCTTTCTTATATCCTCCTGTGCAAAGTGAATCAAACAAGAATTAGCAAGAATTAAAAAGGGCTTGTCTATGACTAAACTGTCGCCTTCCCACTGCTTCTCCAAAAAGCAGCGGCTACCACAAATCAAATGCATAACATTCTATTGCCTTTCCCTTACTATTATGGCGAGCGTCCCCTCTGCAGTACAGTAGACCACTACTAAACTAAGAACTAAATTTATTCCGAGTACCCTCAATTTCATCATTGACTTTCAACGGTAGCCACACTCCAACATTGTATTTGTTGATCCATATGAAATTCCCACTTCTTTTCCTTAAAATCCTTTTTAAAGGAAATAGGTTGGACAGGACAAAATAAAGAACGAACGGAGAACTGAAAATGGTTCAGTTACCTTCTTAAGTGCTTCAGCAAGAAGTTTCTGGTCCAACTCCAAATCATCAGGGACATCACTTCCCCAGGTAGCCGCCTCTTCTCCTCCACTGGGGCAGCTACATCTGTTTCCACATTTAAGCGATGCCAGACCAAAAATCAGCACAGCAGTTATAGTGTCAAAGTTCCACTTTGGAAAAAGAACAATACAACAACCATAATAAATAAATAAATAAATAAACCAAGCAACCAAGAAGCATCTGATAACTTTTTGATCAAAATAATCAAAGAAGCTGAACAAGAAAGGTATAACTGAGGACAAATAGTTTTTCCAGCAAATGATCCTCTGAAGGCAGAAACATTAGGGTGAAAAAGTGGACTGACCTTCTGTCGCCCTTTTCGAGCAATATTTGATTTCATTAGTTCATTTACTGCCTCAGCAGCTTCAATTCCGGCAGCACCCGTACAGTAGCTATTTCTTATAGTCTGTTTGCAGCACTTGTAGCCCCATTGATGATCCTTCCACCATGAACCCCAAACACAAGTGTGGTTATTAACGAAGACATCCTCTTCATACTTGCTTCTGGGCAGTGCCAACTCCTGAAATAGCACAAGAAGCTGATTAAGTATCTCAATGTTTTCGCATGAATTGGAATATCCTTATGCTTCAGGAGACGCAACCCTGATATTAGCAGGGAGAACGAGGAATGACATAGCAAATTCAGCTGGAGAGTTTTAGCGAGTGCATTTCATGAGTGAATTGGACAAACAACAAAAACCTTAACTAGAAACCTCACCTGCCCCTTAATGATCCTGCCAGCACGATCATATTCCACCTCTCTCTCACTCTGTCCCAGAAGCAGCTCTCTTGGGATCTCTTCCTCCGAGGCTGCATTGCCATACCTCTCCAAGATGGTATCCTTTGTTTGAAAACTTCAATTTTTCCTTAATAACTTTATAGTTCTTGTAAAGCAGCTCAGCTTGAGATGGTGCTGCTTGCATGTGGATGTCTTGCCCTTTCTCAAAAGCTTCCCAAGCATGTATATTAATCTGCTTAAATTCAAGAGCTTGACCGCTATTTCTGTATTGGTTATCACCCTGAAAGCAAGAATCAATTGATTAATAAATATTTACGACTCTTTTTTTGTCAGAAAAATATTTATGCCTTGAAAAGTAAGGAAATGAGCTAGAGTTAGAGCCAAAAAAACTTCAAAGAAACTTACCTCATAGAACTTCTCATTTGGATCAGCATCTGGAAGGGGATCCTCACGCATGGACCGAGTTTTGGGATCATAATGAGCTGAATTGACATCAAGATTCAGAAGGTACTTTGCCGTATCCTCCCGAATACGAAGGTTCCTAACAAATAAATCAACTTAGTAATGTCCAGAATATGAAGAATAGAGGGGAAGAAAAACCCATTCATGTAGACTCTGTAAATCTTCAAATATCATATAAATACTAACAGTTTAAGTGGCTTTATTTTCTTATTAACGTTCGTAAAAACATTGAAACAAAGAAAAGACTGCTAATCTCAATGCAAAAGGTTCCACCTACCTAACAGTTCCAGTACTTCCACCACCTGTTGTGCGAACACGCTTCTCAACCTTTGCAAAGTCCATCTGCTTGCTTTCATCAACCTTTGCCTCATCCACCCTTAAGTCATCCTCCTCATCTTCCTCATCGCTATCACCATCCTCACCATTTTGGTTATTGTTCTTCTCCCTCTAATTTCTTCAGCTGTTGTTCCTTAAGATATTTTCTTCGAGCATTATCCCTAGCTTCATATCTCTCAATCACAAGAGCATAGCTTGATGCATCATACCCATTCCACCGGTCTCTCTTACCATCATAGTCAAGCTCAAAGGTCTCTATCTTTTCATCAGGTGCAATGTGTTTTACTTGTCCATTTGGCTCCCACTTTCCGAGGTCTTTCCATGCATGACTTCAAATCATGAGTCATGGCACCACAGCTGCAGAAGCCAACACAGATTGCATTTAGCCACCACTTCTCAGCTAACAAGAGTACAAGACAAGCAAATCATAGTTGACAATATAGAAGAGGTAGAGGCCACGATGAGACAAAAAAACACCATGAGGTACCAAAAATCATTACTCTCTTCCCTAGTGAAAACCAACAACAGAAGGTAAATTGAGAATTCAAATTTTGAAATCAGAAAAAGCTCATCTTCGCACTTTGAAAAGCTATAAAAATGCAGGGAAAATACTGCAAGTTTTGCTTTTTGGTAGGTCCAAAGAGGAGAGTGCAAATAAAGAAACTGTCATCTCATTAAAATCCTCAAACATGATCATATTTAAGTTGAAGAAGCAGTTCATGGGTTGTGCCTTCTAGGAAGTACGATAACTCAACAAAAAGAATCCCGAAACTGGCTAGGTGCCCCCCCCCCCCCCCTCTCCCAAAAAAAAAACCAAAAAAAAAAAAAAATACACACACATACACCCAGAGAAGAGAAAGAGAGTCTTCCTTACTTCTGGCATGCACCTTTCCGGTACTTGTCAGCCTGATAAATTTTCGCGCCTCTGTCATACCAAGATTTCGTGTAATTTGGATCTGATTTCCATTTCCTTTGATGTTTCAAGCTCTAACAACATAAGAAAACATAAGTCAATTCAGCCTTCTCTATCATACATGGTGTCGTAAGAACATCTACAGGATGCAAAAAGAAACAAGAATTCAACTTACAGGTCTCTCGGCATTGAGATACCATGGTGCAGATGACATGTACTGCGGAATATGAGGATTAATTTCCTTTCCATCTTCATCAACCTCAGCTGGGGCAAGTCCAGCTTTTTCGTGCTTCTTCCAACTCAATCTGTTTCCTGTGGTCCTCCCTAGATTTAAAAGCCACTGCAGACACCATAACATACGCTGCCGTTAAAAATCGTAGCAACATACAATTAACATCTTCTAGCATAAAAAATCCCCCATTAGACCTACTCTAGAATTTCATCAGAATCTGTTCTCTTCTTCATATTCTATAGATCTTATTTTATTTAAACCGCATATAAGTGTAATAAAAGCATCTCATCGAGGGCCTGCGGGGCAACCAGTTTAGAAGCTTAGCTCATATAATTAAGACACAGATTCTCCATTCTAAAGGGGAACGAAAACACGATTTCCTGCTCCAATCGCAGAAACGCCGCCATAGAATTTAGCGACACGCAAACCAAAACAAGACGATAATCGCTACTCAGAAGGGCGAAGTGAAATCGGAACACTGAGATCGGCAACCCCGAAACCAAAAAGAACGAAATCAGCCTGAAATGGAAAGTCGGTCGACGTTTGGAATTAGGGTTCGGTACGCACCAGAAGCCGTCGCCATGATTTCTCCAGTATGAACTCAACGCAACACCACCGAGGACAGTAGCAATCAGTCGAGCTCTTAGCTGGGTCGGGATTCGAAGAAAATCGAAGTTTGGAGGGCGACCGAGCGAGCGAGGGCGAGAGAGAAAGAGGAGAAGATAGGCTCCCTTGTTCTTTTTTGTTTTTTGGGGTTGATGAGAGGTGCGTCCGACGTGGTTAAATACCCTTCTGCCCCTCAAGAGTCCGAATTGGCCTAAGAGGCGGTTTTATCTCATGGTCGAAGCCTTTTTTTTTTTTTTTCAGATAGATTTTTGTATTATATACTTTTTAAATTGATTTAATTTATTGGTTAAAACATCATTAGACGTAGAACTGCTAATAACTTACGCTTAACTGCCACAGTGACATGCGCGTCACCATACGTGACAATTGAAAACTAAGGCTGCATACGCTCCAGAAAAAGTATTTTTATTCCCAAAGTATTTCGATAACACTTTGGGAATAGAAACACGTATGGTAAAAAAATGCTCTCAAAATATTTTGAAAACACTTTTAACAAATAAAAACACTTTTGGAGTAGAAATAAGAAATAAAAAAACTTATTTCTACGAGAACACTTTTAAGAAATACATTCGAAACATTTTTTATAAATAATTAGAAACACTTTCTTGAAAGTAATTAAAAAATAAAAAAATTTAAAATAAAATTAATTTTTTTTCAAAATAATAAAAATAAAAATAATTAAATAAAGTAATTTAAAATAATTTAAAATTAAAATATTTTTGAAAATTAAAATAACAATAAATAACATTGGAAATAATTAAAAATAAAAAAATAATTTTTTTCAAAAAATAAATAAATTAAAATAAATTAAAAAAATTAAAATCAAAATAATTAAAATAAAAATAAAAATAGCTAAATAAAGCAATTAAAAAATTAAAAATTAAAAAATTAAAATAGTTAAAATAAAAATAATCAAAAATAAAAAAAAATTAAAGAAAGCAATTTAAAATTTAAAAGTCCAAAAATTTAAAAAATTTGAAATAATAAAAATCAATTGAGAAATCGAACCATTTACAAAGAGTAAAATTATGAACATAATTTTTTTTTTGTAATTGCCAAATGCGTTTCTGTTTTTTTTTTTTTCCTGAGAACAGAAACTTTATACAGTTACCAAACGCGTTTCTGTTTTCAAAAATCGTTGTTGGGAACAGAAATAGAAAAAAGGTATTTCTGGTCTAAAAGTTGTTCGGGAAACAGAAACGTCATCATACGCAGTGTAACAATCCAATAAGACAAATATTTTGATATTCCCAAAAGAAGAAAAAGAATCTTGAAAAACAAAATGAAATACGAAATGGACGAGAAGGGGAGGAAAACCTACTGCTGATGGAGGCGGCGCCATCACCCCGGCCATCACTGACCAGGGGCCGACGTCCTTCGCCAAGCTTAGGTGAACCTGATGTGAACAATAGTCGCCACCTTCGCGATCACGTCACCACTTTTCTGGCGAAGGGATGATCCAAACTCGCATGAAGCCTTCTTGGCAACGAAATGGCCAAAAAACCAATATCAATGATCTCTCACAAAACAAAGCCCCCGGCAACATTTTCGTTCCTTGTCGAGTTTATCCGCGACGAGGCCTGAGAACTCTAAACGCAAAGTGGGCAAGGCGCGTTTATCATTTTCTCTCTTACACTTCAATTTCTTCTTTCTCTTTTCATTTTTTTTTCATTTTACTTCTATATTCCACGTCAGCAAAGAGTTGGAAAAGCACAGTAATGTGGCATGACATGGATATCCATGTATTGATGTGGCATTACCGTGATCTTTCACGCCAACATTTGGATCCATGTATTTGACGGAAGGACAAACTTGAACAAAAAAATATATGATTTAAGGACTCAATTGGGATGTTGAACAAATTTGAAAGAGTTTAAGGACTATTGATGTATCGATTTGGTGCTACCTTTATCCCTTTATTTAACTCCTCTTTAGATGCTACACCACTTACAATTCAGATATTAGATTAGCGAATTACGAGTAAGCCCATTATGGACAACATATTATATTGACAAACATCGGGTGATTTATCTTCTCTCTTAACTTCTTACATAATTCGGATTCACATCAATACGGTGACATTTCTCCCTGGACAAGAGCTCAAGAGTTAAAAAGAGAGATATGGTGATTACGGGGAAAAATGAAGGAAATGATAACTTTTGTCACTCATTATGGGCTCAAAGTTTGACCCAGTGGATAAATATCCATCCTCTGGTGAAATTCTTCACCTTTCCAAGTTCTAGGACAACACACCGCTCCAACTCACTCTCTCTCACGGTTTCCGCCGCCGCCACCAACTCTCTACTGAGGCAAACCTCCCTGAGGGAGGGAGAGACGGACTCTCTCCCCCCACCATCCCCCACCCCCAGCTCCGGTTCCCTTCCCCTTCGTCATTTGTTCCCTTTTTTTTTTTTCTTGTTTCTTTATTTCTCTATCTTTTAGATTTTTTCGTGGATTTTATGGACAACCCGATCGATATTTTCCACAATAGTGAGTTTTGAAGGTCGAAGTGTGAGTGTTTCAAAAGAATCTATTCTTTCTGAATTTGCTTGCTCTTTCCGACTGCGATGCTTCCTCTAGATAGTCGAGCGTTCCGTAAGTCTATAAGATTCACTTCGCAAGTCTCCAGCAGTCGACTTATTTGAAATTGATTTTGTGATCAAGTGCTATCTATTTTATAGCATTTATCTTCTGATTTAGAGTAAAATTTAGATTTGGACACTCTTCTATCGATCTAGAGATAAATTGGGATTTATAAGACATTTTTTTGTGTTTCTTCAATCTTTAGGTGTTATTATGGTCTTTACATGGTGATGATGCGGAGAACACCAAACTTAGGGGCACACTGCATTTTTGCAAAATCATATTAGAGACGTATTTCTCAATGTATGCCCATCATTAATGATATATTCAGTGATCAGTCACTGTTTGAGTTTTGATGCTACAACAGATTTGTCTTTAGAAAAATGAGTCAATCTTTGTAAGAAGAATCAAGATGATTCACTTTTCAGATTTCTTGCTTTGCTTATTTTGTCGGATTCGCATATTTGTGTTGAAATTATCTACTCCTTTTGTCTTATGAAGTGAAGATTTTCGTTCCAACCAAAAAAAAAAAAAGTGCTAGGCCAACAACGTCAATGCGCAAAATGAGCATGCTTACTTGTCAGTTTTTCTATTTCACCAATGCCTAGAATTAGCATCCTTTCTTGGCACAACAAGAACAAACGACGTAGCTTGCCAACTGTCTCTTTCTTCTCTTTCTTATCCCGAGTCATAGGCGCCGAAGTCCAGAACCACTTGATAGTGCATCCAACAAAATAGATGATCTTGTTATTCTCTTCGCTTGCCCAACTCAAAATCGAAAGACAACCCATCATACACCCATCACAGATGGCCCTGCGAAAGTTGGAGCACGTCCAAACTACCTAGCTCCACACTATCAAGGCAACAAAGCCCGAGTGCCAGAAACGTGGAAAGAAGTAAGCTGAGCAACACTGGATGGAACAGGTACAGAAAACACTCTGAATCATTCTCACCAACACTGGATGGAACAGGTACAGAAAACACTCTGATTCATTCTCACCAAGTGAAAAATTCTAAGAACAGAGCTAAAACTCTATCAATTTCCTTTGAACCATCATTAAGCTGACTTGAGCGTGGAACCGTCCCCATAAACACCACTGTCAAGTACTTCATGTACGTGTTTTGCAGGGATAGAAGTGGGAAGCAGGGAGCAAGAAGCACGTACTCACAATGTTCAAAACCCCATTGCCAATCCTTGGAAGCTACTCCTACCACAGTAAAAAATTTCCAGTACAGTTTGGTGTTGTTTGTGAGAACTACAGAAAGCAATGGCTCAAAAAAGGAGAAGTGTAAATACTGTTGCCCAAGTGTCGTCCCGTGGGATCTTTGGGAGGCCACCGCTCCCATCGAATGAGGCTTCTTAGGGACAAGAACCTCCTCCCGCCAATCTGCTGTTAATAGGAGAAGGCAGGAGGGGGAATGTGGTTGATGAGAATGAACGACGTGATGCTGCTGGTCAGGATCCCCCTCCTCTGACAGCTCATGCCATTGCAGACATGTTCCAGGTTTTGATGAAGAAAATGGAAGTTCTCTGGCTTCCGTGAAGGCATTAAAGTTTATATATGCTACATGCGGAGGCAGAAGTTCTTGTCACCAGCATTGTTTCTTTGGCTATCAGGGTATCTGTTTCTCACCAGATAAACTTGGAAGTCACTCTTCCCAGTTTTTTATGCCTTGTATTGAACGCTGATTTCCGAGATGAAGCACATTTTTCTGGTCTGTTTCTTTTATACGTTAACCATCCCACTGAACTTGGTAGTGGACCACGCTTTAATGAAGGCATTACCATTTGGCCTGGTCCACTACCAAGTTCAGTGGGCTGGTTAACCTATGAAAGAAACAGACCAAAAAAATGTGTTTTATCTCGGAAATCAGCGTTCAATACGGGGGATAAAAAACAGGGAAGAGCGACTTCTAAGTTTATCTGGTGAGAAATAGATACCCTGATAGCCAAAAAAACAACACTGGTGTCACCATTGACAGCATTGCCTGCATAAAAACTGGGGAAAAACCACAGCAGTTAGTGAGATAAGCAGGTTATGCTTCCAATTAAAGCTATCCAAAGGCACATGCCGTATTAAGAAGATACCCTAGAGAAAAGTTCAGACTATATGGAGAAATGTCTCACTTGTAATTGTTGAATGACACATAAATGCAAAGACCGATCAGAAGAGAGCTGTGCGTGAAATTCCTTCAGTCCTGTTCGAAGTCCATCTCCTATGAATGCAAATTTTCCCTAAGCAACAAGCTGTTCTTAGGTTGATTGTGCAGCAGAATGTGTTTAAAGGCAGGCATGTCAATGGTGCCTCCAGTCTGACCAAAAAAAAAAAGTGGTCTATCCAGCCATTTTGTCCAGGTTTCTAGCATAAGAACTTCAGCTTAAGAAGATGAGGGCTCTAAAAGGGAATCCACCTATCTCCCAGGAAGTAAACTGGAAATCCTTAGAATCAGGCATTCCATTGCATCCAAAACTAACCTTGGAAAGGTAAATACCATATCCTTATCAAGAAGTATAGTCGCAGGAAATTCATTTCAGATCACCGAGCCAAGAACCATATTAAATATCCATGTTAGACGAGCCAAATTTCTCTCTCCCCAAGTGATTTTTTTTACCATGCTAATTGCTTTATGGACAATTTTGGTTCATCGAGTATCAATTCCCTTATGCATTCCTGCACAACAATGGCATGTTCCCCTATCCTTAAGCTTTACATACACAAAACCAACAGATTATTGCAAATTAACTTTCATCGAGATTTGGCTTCTGATGTAACATTGGCCCCTTTGGCCGTCATCAATGATGCTAGAAAGTTGCTTGGTTTCTCACTCTAGAAGGAATTAGGCTGAAAATCCTAGGGCTAGTGTTTAATTTGCTATGCTAGGCTGTCTATCAAGTTCAATACCCCGCTTGTGACAAGCGCATGATATTAGCCACGAAGTATTAAGATGACTCTCTGGGTCATCATTGTAAATGGTTCAATGTACTCAAATTACATACTTGATCTTTTGATAACAAGCCACAGTGAATTGTTCATTTTTGGACTTTGCAACTTCTGATAGTTCTCTCATCATTAATAAATTGGGACATGTTAAAACACATGGGAACAACTATGACAAAAGGCAAAATCATAGAGCAAACGGATCTCACATGCAATTTATCCAAAACTAGTGTTTTCCAGTTCGGATTCTTGGATGTGCAAGGGTATCCCGTAATGGTAGCAGATTTAGCAAACAGCCAACCTCCGAGATGAATAAAATCCAACAAAACAGGTAAACAAGCACATACTTTTGTCAAGGGAAAAAAAATGTAAAGAGTACAAGAATGAAAACAAAAGTAGGATTGCTAACTGGATTAATCAATTAGAAGACATAATCTAGACAGATCCGATTTGCCAATGGATCATACAAGCTCTCCATCAACCTTTTCTGTTTGGGTCGAATCCATCAACTTGAAACAGAGAGAAAAGCACACCGCAATCCCTGGAAAAAGCTATTCCAAAAGCTTCAGAAATTCATAATGATAGACATCTAACTATGAAAAATTTCGCTTTTCAAGAATTACAAAGCAAAAATCACAGATCCATATTAAATCATTGATGCAAATATCCAAGGGAACAAATTACCTCTTCAAGTCTATCATAAGAAGCACTGAAGACGTTCGTTCCCCCGGCAGTCTGGCCTCCCAAAGCCGCAATCTAATCTATCGTCAGCATCATCCTTATCTTCATCTGTCTCAATATAAAAAAAATTGCAGAAGAAAAACCTTGAGCATGAAGTGAACTTTATGCAGCCACGCAATTCGACCGAAATACTCTCACTTCCTGAGTTAACCTTGTATGTATACATTAAAGCACAAAAGAAGCACATTTGGCAATAGCACAAGTAACTTTCTTGTGGCTGATCGAGAACTCACGTGTTTCTCTGTGGCGGCGGTGATAGTGTCAATTGTGTGGCCAACGCGGTGGCTCTGGAAGAGCTGCCAGGTCCTTCTGGTCGGCGGCTTGCCCTGGAGATCTTTGTCGATGAGACGCTCGAGCTGTACCACCCCCTTGTCAGCTGCGCGCACCACCTCCAGCAATGTCGACTACATCCGCTAGCTTGTGTTGGGCAGATGCAGCAAATCGCCATCTCTTTGGGTGCGCATGATAACACTTCTCTATGAGAAATGAACTTTTGGCAAGAAATTGATTTTTCTACTTTTGCTCCAGAAATTGATTTCTGATAGAAATCCATTTAATAACAGGACAAAATTTCTGCTTCAGGAACAGAAATTTGTTTGGTAATAGTTGAAAATTTCTAATTCTAAAACGTTATTAACACAAAAACTTAGAAAAATTAATGATCCTAACCTAAAATGCATGTCATTCGAGAAAAGTAAAATGCAAATACTGATGGATTTATGTATAATTTGTCATTTAATTTTTTTTTATGCAAATGAAGACTAATTTTATGGGGAAAATTGAATTAATTCTTCTACGAACATTTTTAACGTCTCCGTTCACATGGTGACATATAGAGGGTTCTTTCATGGGGTTCTTGACAGTGGATGGAACGTCGAGACTGAAAAAGTGCAAAACTACACAGTTTATTAGGTAATTGGTCTTAAACACACTTCCTTGACAAGTATAGTCAGAGCCATTATCACGTAGTGGTATTGGTCTTTAGTTGCTAAAAAGAAGTAAGCTGCCAAATTCAAATGTCGTTACTTAAAAAAAAAGAACAAATATTGAAAAAAAAAATAAAAAAAAAAACAAATATTGAAACTGCTTCTGCACTGCTAGATCTATGCATAAAACACAAAAGCAAAATTTCCTTTGAAATCATCACTATAAAACATAACAAAAAAAAATCTTCAAAAGCATGATGAAGATGTTGTTTCATCTCACAAGCTGAACCAGTTCCTCACTTTCCTGATGGGTCTCCTGCAAATAGGGCAGGCCTTGCTTTCTCCATCAAATATCTTGGAAGAAACCCAAGTTGTCGTGAGAAACAGTCCTTAAAACCACGGACAATGAATCAAAGTTTTATTACTTCTGAGCACAGTCATAGTAGGTAGTGCAATGGCCATAAGGAACGAAGAAGCAATTCCTTTCCTTGTCATAGCAAATCACGCAAATCCCAACAACTGCCGGTTTCTATGTCCTCCTCCTTGCAAGTCTCGTATGCCAACTGCGGTAGCTTGTATACCCATATCGAGGTTGTCTCGGTTGCTGCTGGCTCCCACTCTGCAAGGGTCTCGTCCTCCGAGTTGTCCAGGTATCTCATGATTGCGAAAATGATGAACACGAGCAGTGCTACGACATTTCGAGACCCAATATGAACACTCCAGTTACAACTCTTTTGATGTTTCTCTCTTTCCTTTAAGGAGATTCGAATCAAACACATCTAGAGAGTAACAATTTATGACAAAAACTCTCCCAATACTGCGATGTAAGTGACTAACTGCGCCAAGAATGTAAATGCAAAGCACAATTCAGCTAGTTCATCATCTTGAGAGTGGCAAGGAAAATCAGTTATTAGAACGTCATGCCTGCTAAACTAGACAAGATTAAATAGTGAAAAATTATAGAATGTGGCTTTCAAAACCCCCGAACAATCAGAGCCAACAAGAGAGAGGCAATTACTCCTGCCTGGGCTGTTAAATTTGAAGGCTTTTTGGGATGCCATTTAATCTAAACTGGTTGAGCATAATATGAGCTAAATCATTAAACTAAATATTTATGTGATAAGTAATGTTTATACATTAGGGCAGGTTACATGCAAGATATAGTTTCAAAAACAAACTAGCGGAAAAAATAGAGAAGATTGATGCTTTGTTACAGTAAGAACTTGAGAAGTAAGGGAAGAGATCAAACAATGATAAATTTAAAAGGAAAAGTGCCTGGATCAACTAGAGAAAGTTCCAACCAAGATAATCTACCACTGCACCACCCAATTTTGCAATACGGAGCAAAAAAAAAAAAAAAGAAGAGCAAATTGGATTGAATTTTCGATACCAATTCCCACTCCCAGCAAACCTTATTCCTTGAAGTTTTAGTTTGTAATAGAAAGCATGGTTAAGCAAGAAGCTCAGACACCTATCAATCGTTTTTAATGTTCATCACCCTTGAGCATCTTCACAAAAGAAGGATTTACTGAAAAGGAATTTTCCTAGTTTCCTATGTTACCTCATGTAGGATATACTGTGTTGTTCCGAATCACATGTGACAAAAAAAAAAAAAAACTGCAGTCAGCTTGATGAAGCCAGGGAGTTAATCACTTGTTTGATAGGAATCTAGTTAAGGATATTGTCCTGTGGACGGCTATGCCTGCCACAATGGTTTTCATTCTCATAAGGAATAGAACACTTTTAGCATAAAACTAAAATAATAGAATAAACACTAGAAATTGACAATGTCAAAGTAGAGCTTTTGTCCAAAGAACTCCCTGGCTTCATCAAGTTGACCGCAGTTCCTTTTTTTTTTTTGGTTGAAAGCTGACCACAGTTCACATACCCTAAAATTGTGCTCGTCCAACAGATAACAATCTTAGATGTATCAAGTCCAACATACCCTAAAATTTTACTTTTTGACATTTTTTCCTATCAATCTTTTCATGGATAAAGTTTTTCCTTTCCATTGTTAATTTTACTGATATGTATTGTAATTCTCTCATTTTCTTTCAAAAGGATGCCATTTTCCCAGTGAAACTGTAGAACTAATATAAGAGAATGGTCATGGGAGTTAGAAAGGTATCGATTGAAGAAGAGGATTACTGGTTGCCAGCATCAATCACGAAACCATAGCTAAACTGTGTGTAATTATTTGCAGTGTAAGTGCCTATAATTTTCCTTATTCTTTCTCCTGTAGCGATTGCTAAATGTACTGACTGAGCTGGAGGAACTGAAGCCCAAAGTGTTGGAAAAAATCATGGTTCTAACAAGAAACAGGCGAACCAGTGGACTCCTCTCAAAAAGCAGATTTTGACAAATTAGACATGAAAGTGCTATCGCGGCCTATTCTTCCATAGATTTATCCTAACTGTATCTTCACTCAAGTTATGCGAGTTGTGCGTTCCTATCTTTGTGATCTAAGAAGCATTGATCTATCGGACACCGAAGACAAATCAGACACCCATCAGATAAGTCATGAAATTCTGGGTTCCACTCATGACTGTGATGATTTAAGCCCAATTGAGAATACGCAAAAGACAAATTGGATGCAAAAGATCAAAGTATGGTAACAAACAACAAAGAACAAGTTTGACGGAGAAAACCCTAACCTCGTAGATCTGAGTTCCTCGGATGCAAAAGATGAATCGGAGCTGCCGATGGGTTCCCAGAAGGCAATTGCGGAAGCAGAGATGGCTCGAAAGGGCTAATCGCGATTCGCGCCGCTGATGGGTCTCAGAAAGGTGATCGATAGACAAGAGGATCACTGGTTCGGAAGGGCGAATCGGAATCAACCGCTCATTAAGGTCATCAGACGTGCAGCAATGGTGGAGGCGGGAGTCACAGAGCTTCACATTTTGGAGCTCCAATGGAGAGAGCTTTGGGCATGTTCCAAAAGAAGCAAGTGACGAGGTAGAATTAGTTGAGGAGTGATATCTTTGAACTTCTCAAATTAAAAAAAAAAAGGCTTTAGAAGTGATTTTTCACTTTAAGTCATAAGTAAAATTTTCTATTAAACGAACTTTTACTTTAAAAATTATATTATCAAATAAATTTCTACCACATAAATACTTTTTGTGCAGAAATGAACTTCCGAAAGTGTTATCGTCACATTTCCCTCGCGTCAGTTGATTGGAATTTTGGGAGTATGTTTTGACAGATGGCTGACAGAGCAGAAGCGAAGCTCCACTCGCGTCACAAAAGGATATGGAAGTAGGTTAAAATCAAACGACCATATTAACGTTGTCGTTTTGCCCCCATCAGACCAAAAAACAAAAAAGAAATTCTCTAATTGGTTTATATTATCAACCATTTTTCGCTTCCATTTGAGTCAAAGGCTGCATAATTCGCATCAGACTTCCGACGGATATTTGTTATTTTATCCGGTGTTTGGGATGCCGCCTTGCGGACCGGACAAAATGTCAAATAATAAATCTTGGGTAAGATGGGAGATACACCTAGATGGGGTAAGAAAAATATAAATAAATACACTAAAAGTTTTAAAAGTTATTCTCAAAGAACAATTTGAATCCTAAAAATTTTAAAAAATACAATAAAATCCTAAAACTTACCAATACTAATAGTACAATTAAGTTATTTTATTACTTCTACTAACTCGATCTAATTTGGTTAATAAAAAATGCTAACCTAATTTTTTTTTTCTAGACATGTGATATCATATAACGCTCACTAATTGCTGCATTAGAAAAAAAATGAAAAATTAGAAAGAAAAAAAGGGGCAAGAATTTTAGGAAAATTTCAAATAAGGGCTTAAAGTGTTATCATTTTCTTAAATAAGGGTATTAAGTTGATCTTGTTTCAAATAAGGACCTAAAGTACCCTCTTTATTTTAAAGAGGGGCCTGACTGAAGGCATTTTTGTTATTTCATTTTTTATTTTTTTCTTTTGTTCTTTTTTTTTTTTCATTTTTTTTGTTTTTTTTTTTCTGGCTAGCGAGGGTCTCGACCAAGTCCTTGTCCTTCGAATCGGCGAGCAAACCCTTCTCCAAAACCCAATCCTCAATCATGGCTAGCGAGCTCAATGGCTGGTCGATGGAACCGGTGACCACGACATGGCTCAGGCTCCCCCATTTCTGCACATAGGTAGCAAGCACACCCTGTTCACCCTCCGAACCTTCATCTCTGAAGACGATAACTCATCGATCCCTTCCCACTCCATCGTCGCCACCCAAGCCTTGGTCGAGACCACGTACTTCATGCTCTTCGTCACATCCTCGTGCAGCACAGCTCCCACTACGTCGCTGCCCTCGTCAAGCACTACTGACTCATAGGCCTTCAGTGCCCTCTTCACCTCCTACTTCTGCAAGATCCAAGTCACCCACTGGGTGTTGTATAGCACTTGCATTTTGAAGTCATCCAAAGTGGTCGGTCTCGTCATGTTCAGCAGAAACCTCAGCACAGTTCGGGCATCCGAACTTGACTCCAACTCCCCATTTTAGTGAGCTCGACAGCTTCACACTGGGCTTTCTCAAGATCGGATTTTGTCTCTCATTGATCAAGCCACAAAAGTAAGCATTCGCCGCGTGAGTTGCCACTTGGGTCATCGGTCTGTTAGGCCATCGCCTGAGGCTAGCAAAACTGGGGAAGGGAGAGGGAAAAAAAACGAGAGAAAAAAAGAACAGAAGAAAAAAAATTTAAAAATAAAATGACGAAAATGTCTTTCATCAGGCATTTTTTGAAATAAAGAGAGCACTTCAAGTTTTTATTTGAAATAGGTCTACTTTAAATTATTATTTGAAAAAATAAGAGCACTTCAAGCCCTTATTTAAAATTTTCCCATAATTTTATAAATGTAAAAAAAAAATTGAATTTTTGTTTAAAAAATTAACATAAGAGGCAAGACCTTGCCTTGGCCGTGGCGAAATTCTTCATCAAGTTTCATCCTCGGGTAATTTTCTTCTCCTTCAACTCATTTTCCTCCCAGTCAAGTCATTGCTCATATAACGTTCTCCTAGATTGCGATCATCATATGTGTGTCGCTAATTCTCCTCTCTTGCGGATTTTGCCAAGCTCCTGAACGTCATTACCCACCAATCTCATCTGCCTCTTTGTTCAATTGTTCATCCTCATTCTCTTCTTCTCCACGTTTCTTGTTGTTGTTGCTGAGGGATCTCCTTCATCGTGTCTTCCCATTGCTCTCTCGCTAGGGTCTCCTAGGCTTGCTCGGTCAGTGAGCGAGTGGGTGCTTTTGGTCCTGTCGATTAACTCTCAAGCTCAACTCAAAAGTCATTGATTGAGCCAGCTTGATCCTTACTTTTGCAAGCAAAAGCCAATTTCAGCTACAATCTATTCGATGCGTTTAGTATGAAGATGTCAATTCCACATGCTAGTTGTCCACTCGTAGGACTAGATGTCAAACCAACTATTAAGATGTCAATTTACAAGTTTGTTATTGATTTTGACTACCTAGTGTCACGACCTAAAATTCGGTGAAATTTCAGGTTAATGGATTACCAGATTAATTAAATTAACTAACCTAGTTTGGATTCTCCCTCATCCTACCGAATCGCAACTTTGGTTCAGTAGTTAACATGTGAAGATTTTCAATAGGAATTGCCACTAATCGTTCTTGATAGGTCAATTAGAAACCTAAGTAAATTAGCGGGAGAACTAAATTACTTCTACGAACTAGAGATTCAAAGTCTGGGGACTTGATTACGCTAGATTACTCTAACGCCCTTTCGATACCATTTTATTTCATGAAAAATCATTTGAGAAGGCAACATTAATCGATTTTAACCTAAATCACTAACAAAGGTTATCATGCGGATGCACAAATAATTAATTGAACATTCAGAAACCAAATAAGCTCTGGGAGCATGCGCCACACAAGATATATATATTTTTTAGTTTTCGTTCTTTCTTTTATGAATGCATGAACAGTGGTACTATATGCAATGCATAAAATTACTCTAAAATGCAATAACATAAATTAAATGCAAATCTAAAAAAATTCAAATGACATGACATAAAATGACGTGGCAAAAAATGACATGATACAAAATGACGTAGCAAAGATGACATGACATAAAATATGACATATCAATAATGACGTGGCATAGATGACGTAGCAAATATGATGTGACAAATATGACATGATGACGTGGCATACGCGAATATGACATACGAATGCGGACATGACATGCAAATACGGTATGCGAACATAGACATACAGATACAACATGCGTACGTATTCAGTAACAGATATATCACAAAATCAATCAAAGAAATTTATGATTTCACAAACAAGTTCGATAATATAATATAATAAAGAGATGCAATATAAAAAGCAGTAAATAAAGATAAGCATTAAAATTCCCTAAAGTCGGAAAGAGGGAGTGAGTTAATGATTTCTGTGTAGTGTTATGACCTCCAGCAGGTGGCTCGGCCTATCGATTTTGGGGTTTGATAATGTGAAAATCAAAATACAAAAAATAGAAAAATACATGATATCCTTACACCACTAAGTAGAAGGCAGAGCCTACTACAATCTGGGGTTCAGATCTTTTACGTTAACGACTTTTGTGCAGTGTTATGACCTCCAGTAGGTGGCTCGACCTATCGATTTTAGGATTTGATAATATGTAAATCAAAATACAAAAGATGGAATACATGAGATCTTTACACCACCAAGTAAGAAGACAGAGCCTAGCGCAATCTGGGGTTCGGATCTTTTAAACGAAAAATGCAGAAAATTGCAATACGAATACGACATGTGGATACGAACACATACGAATACGACATGTGGATACGAAGACAGATGAATATGACATGTGGATACGAAGACATACGAATACGACATGGCATAATTGAAATTTAAATCAATCCATTTAGGCAACGAAATTCTCGAAGATTTGACTCTCGTGGCATCCTCTAGTGACGAAGCCTGGATGACCACTTTCGGCGTTACTTCGTCCTTTTGCTTCATTGATTATTTACCGTTAATACGAATCTGTTGCCTAACATAAAACATAGTGAAAGTCAGTGTAGAAAATCTGTGCTAATTTGCATCTAAAACAAAAAAAAAAAATAAAAAGAGCACTTAGCTTCAATTTATTGCTAGAGATTTCTGGAGTTGGCCTTCAATTGTAGGTGACCATGAATGGAGAGTTCGTGGAGAGTTTTTATCCACCCCTTCAAACACTAGAAACTCTCACAATCTTTCTCCAATTCCAGTTCCTCTCTACCGCCCCACGGCATCAATTTCATCAACAAGAACAATGCAAGGAGCATTCTCTTTTGCCTTTTTGAAAAGATCATGAACTCTGCTTCACCAACAATTTCCTTGGCAAGCAGCGTTTTTCCAATTCCTGAAGGGCCAATTAGAAGGACACCCTTAGGGATATGTGCCCCAACTACGGTAAACCTCTCAGGTTTCTTTAGAAACTCCACCATGTTGACACCTAAATTTTGGGGGTTTTTTTTTCATTCACATTACACAAAATTGAGAATTAATTCTCACAAAAAATATTTCTCCATACATTGCATATTTATTTTTTTGCTGTATTTTGCATTTTTTGCATCGACGAGAGTCATATCGACGACAAAGAGGGCATAGTTAAAGCTTTGAAAAAGGTTATTCCATATGCGTGGTACATGGCCCTCGCAACTTCCCCTACTAAAATTCTAGAGAAAGGATGCGTGTTGTATACAAGGAGGGGCAGTGGTAAGGCATGGCTGCAGCCATTACTCGATGGAGATGTGAATTTTGAATCACAATATGAGGCCAGATTGATCCGAGTTTCTTCTATTGATGATCCTACCCTGGCCACATTCTGTGAGCCTGTTGAGAAGACCAATTCAAATCGATAATATGCAATATGACTCTGCTCACAATGTTGGACTCAAAGAGCAGCCACTGCGCTTTTACAGCATGGACAAATATGCAGCAATAGCCCAAGGAGATGCTAAGGTTTTTATGAAATTTGCAAGATGTGGATGCAAAGAAAAATATGGGATCATGCGGCTGGTGTAGTTATTGTGAAAGAGGCAAGTGGTGTGGTGACTGATATGGGAGGAAAGCCCTTGGATTTCTCCAAGGGAACCTACTTAGAAGGTCTTGACCCGGGAATCATTGTGTGCTGTGGCTCTACACTTCATGAAAGAATTGTTGGTGCTGTCTATACTAGTTGGAATTCCTCAAATCTATAGGGCCTCGGAAGACATGTGATCATAATGGCAATTGCTGAACTTTAACACTAATAGCAAGGAGTCTGGATCAAGTAAAGCGGCAAACTCATTTTGTTTCTTGAAAACTAGCACAAGTTGTGATTTCATCGATTGAAGCTATTGGGAAATCAATGAGTCTCAAAGTCCATACACGTAATTTCAAGTTGGCATTATTAGACTGGCATTGAAAGAGATTAAAGGTCACAAAAGGTTCTGGTCTATCAACTGGAAAAAATTGGAGGCTTGAGAGGTGCAACCAAATTTCAAGTCGGATGTTTCTAGAAAAGATTTTATAGCCAACTTTGATAGATGCTAGACTGCAATGCCTCCACCGTTACAGTACTGGAAGTGATGAATAAGCTACTATAAGTTTGCATTAGCTGAGGGAATTGGAGATAACCACAACTTACTATTGCTTGATTTAAGTATATTTTGACTGAATTGCTTTGTTCAATGTTTTTTAACTGTAGCTACTTGTACCCTGCTGTATTTCTTTATATTTTTAGTAGTTTAGGGACATCCCTTTAGTAATCAAATCTACTTCTCAACTTTTTGGATTGCTGAATGGAACACGGTCATGAATCTGGTTAAAAAACAAAAAGAGCACTTTCACCGAAAGCACAAGAAAAGGCAATGAGAGGAGGAGATGATGATGATGCGAGGCTAGGAGTAAAAAAGAAAAGGGGGTGGATGCAACAGAAAAAAAAAGGGAGACTATGGAGACTCTCCACTTTTTTTTTCCTGGGTGGAGCTTATGGGGGCTGGTTCATAGGGATCATCTTTCATAGCCCTTGAAAAGAGAAAAAAAAACAACTTCAGCCGGTGGGTGGTCAACTGTCCTGTGTTGCAGGAATTCTGTGCTGAGTATTACTCATTGGGGTTTCTCCAAGTTGCGAGCAAGGTGGACGTGAAAAAGAAGAAGAAGGGGAGAAGAACGCGCATGGAGGCGGGAAGAGAGAGCAAACTTTGAGCGGGGATTTCCTTGCTTCTTCCCTCTTCCTTGATGCTTCTTCATCATCTCCATCACTACACCTCCGTCACTAGCCGCCATCTCTCACCATTGTAGCCACATTTCACCCACCATCTTCATCCACCACAAAATCCACGTATACGAGAGAGCTTCTCCATTGCCTATTCGCCTACTAAACCTCACATCATCACTTCAAAGAGCTTTTTCATAGCTCCCCCCGACATAATTAGTCATGGCTACGACTTGTCCTGGCCCTTTCGGAGCCTTCCAATTCTGTTTGGTAACCAAGACTATCTAGCGAACAGTCCTAAAACCAAGCCAAAGAGACATGTAAGAGGTGCTGGAGAGTGAGCAAATGAGATGGTGATTAACAAGAGAAGAATACACCCAAGAACAGAAGAAGACCACTAGCCTAGCAGCTCTAATGGTGGCGGTTTCAGTGCTGCAATACCTCGTGCAAGTCACGTCAGTTGTCGCGGTCGGATATCTTGTCCAACTCTCACTATCCAGCATTGCCATCACTCCTTCTCTGGCCAATGTCACCGGCTTCAGTCTCCTGTCAAGATTGGCTGGTGGACTCGAAACTCTATGCAGGCAAGCTTTTGGTGCGGGGCAATTCCAGAAACTCGGAGTTTACCTTTTAGTGCCACCATATCTCTCATTCTCATTGTCCTCCAGTTTGCATCCTCTGGATTTTCATGGACAAGTTCTTGGAACGAATAGGCCAAGATCCTATAATCTCACTTGAAGCCCGTAAATACTTGATGTGGCTTATCCCTGCACTGCTTGGGGGCGCGATCCTCAAACCACTTGTTCGATTTCTCCAAACTCAAAGCTTGATATTACCCATGCTCCTCAGCTCCTTCTTTGTCCTCTGTTTACACATACCCCTTTGCTGGATTCTTGTGTACAAATTGGAGCTAGGAAGCATGGGAGCAGCCTTGGCCTTTGGCATCTCGACTTGGTTGAATGCGATGCTGCTTGGGTTCTACGTGTTGTTCGCTTCAGCATGTGGGGAAACCCGCGCATGGTTCACTAAGGAAGCCTTTCTTGGAATCCTCGAGTTCTTTAGATGCGGAGTTCCTTCTATTGTGATGATCTACTTAAAATGGTGGTCGTGTGAGGTTCTCCTCTTGGTAACTGGTCGTTTACCGAATCTAGCACTTGAGGCATCAGTTTTCTCCATATGTGTTACAATCTCTACATTGCACTTCACTGTACCATACGGTTTCGGAGCTGCTACCAGTACTCGAGTATCAAATGAACTCAGACAAGGAACCTGAACCGGGCCAGGGTGATAGTTTTGGCCGTCCTATTTGGTTATGAGGGCGATAAAAAGGACAATCCACATGGAGAACCACAAGACACGTGTGAGGAACATGATTCAAAGAAGTCTTTAGGAGACTCTCTCAGCCATGGAGAATATTCTGATTCAATCCATTGTCCACCAGAAAGCTAGAGAAGACAAAGAAGGCCATCCTTTTGTTGGATCTTTGACTTCTTTAAAGGAGCAACAACAAGAGATGCCGAGAGCTAATAGAAAGAAGAAAACTTGAAGCGGTGACTCGTCTCCTCTAGATTTTATTTAGATTGATAATCAGCAGACTTTGGCATCCTTCAAGTGACGTTTAGCGAGCTCATTCTATAGTCAAATATGTTAGGTTTCTCTTCCTAAAATTCTTGACGAATTTTAGTTCAAAAAGTGCCCCCGTTTAGTCCTGCTCATTTGCACTTGTTGATCCTCGACAAAGACGACGAAGCTTGCTGTTCTAGCGCCAACTATGTAGTTGCTCTTTAGACAGATCACGAGCCTGACGTTCACCTTCTAGTCTAGCAATTACCAATGTGATCGGACACCAGCGAACCTTTACTATTGGATAAAATCTTCTTTGTAGGTTACCCAGCGAAGGCCAAAATTCCTCATGAATTCTTGCCACATCTGTCCAGGAAGCACGTGGAGAGCCAAAAGACCAACAAAACAAGCATTAGCGGTCACAAACTCGTGCTCCAAAAATATACTTTAGTAGGCTCGTTTTGCAGGCGTTCCAGTGTCTTATTCGTGAATCCGGGAGTCCCATAGCCGTCGAGAATCGCTTGGGTCCCACCACGCACAAACCGCCATGAGAAGTCTAGCCGCATGAGGGTTCTCCGCAAGACAATCCTCGAGATTCGCCCGATCCAAAGCCATCGTCAAGTTCGGGGAAATTGTTTTCTTTTCTCTAGTATTTTTGCATATTTTGGCGTTGCATCTTTGCCTTCTACTTTGAAGTTCTTCATTAGGAGAGTCAAGGAAGGAGAATCGAGAAGAGTTTGGGTCTCATCGGTTCGGCAATCAGATAGCGCCTGGAAAATCGATTTTGTGGTCCAAATACACGAGCTTGTTTGTCAAATTTTCATTCGGTTCCAAAAATTAGATCCAAACCCCAGAATGGTAGGCCGAGCCACTTGCTGGAGGTTCTTTATTTACTACTTTCTATATTCTATTTTCTGCAGTTTAATTTTCATATTATCAAACTTTAGAATCGGTCGATCAAACCGCATGCTGGAGGTTCTTTATTTACTACTTTATGTACTCTATTTTATGCATTTTGGTTTCTTCACCATCGAAGCCCAGAATTGGTAGGCCGAGCTACCTATTGGAGGTTTTTGATTTACTGCTTTTATATTCTATTTTTTGCAGTTTAATTTCCATATTGTCGGATCCCGAGAATTGATAGATCGAGCCACCTGCTGAAGGTTCTTCATGTACTACTTTATGTATTCTATTTTCTGCATTCTATTTTCTACAGTTTAATTTTCATATTATCAAACCCTAGAATTGGTGGGTCGAACCGCCTGCGGAGGTTCTTTATTTACTGCTTTCTATACTCTATTTCGTACGTTTTGGTTTCTACACCATCGAACCCTAGAATTAATAAGCCGAGTCACCTGCTGGAAGTTCTTCATTTACTGCTTTCTATATTCTATTTTCTGTAGTTTAATTTTCATATTATCGGACCTCAGAATTGGTAGGTCGAGCTACCTGCTCGAGGTTCTTCATTTACTATTTTCTATATTCTATTTTCTGTAATTTAATTTCCATATTATCGAACCCTAGAATCGGTAGGTAGAGTCACATACTGGAGGTTCTTTACTTAATGCTTTTTGTACTTTATTTTATGCGTTTTGGTTTCTACATTGTAAAATCCTAGAATCGGTAGGCCGAGCCACCTGCTGGAGGTCGTAACACTGCACAGAAGTTGTTAGCTCACTCCCACTTTCGGCTTCAAGAAATTTTTAATGCTTATTTTATATACTATTTTTTATATTGCATCTTTTAGTATTACATTTATATTCAGAATATTTTACATCGTCAGTCTTATTTAATTCAAAAATACCAAAAAATATCATTCATGTGTATTTCATATAGTATAGCTCATGCATACATTGACATGCCATATACGTATTCGTATTGCAATTTTTTGTTTTTTTTATCCGAACCCCAGATCACTTGGTGGTGTAAAGATCTTGCGTATTCTGTTGACTAGTTTTGTGATACGTATGTCGTATTCATATGTCATGTACGTATGTCACATATGTACCTCGTATTTGCGTATATATGTATGCATATCGTATTCGCATGTCACGCAAGTACGTCGTATTTGTATTGTCATTAATTCATGCATATTCATCCAAAAAAAATTCAAAAGGAAAAACCTCCAAAATTAGGAAATGGGCTATTCGACTGGCCAATCCTATTTTTGATGATTTATTCACGTGTCGCGTTCGCATGTCTGCGTTCACATGTCGTGTACGTATGTTCGCGTTCACACATCGTGTACGAATGTCCACGTATGCATGATGCACATACACATGTTACATATGCAGGTCCGTGTACGCATGTCGCATTCACACGTCCGTGTACACATGTCGCGTTCGCATATCGTATTCGTGTGTCTTCGCATCTGCATGTCGTATTCATATGTCTTCGAATCCACAAGTCGTATTCGTACGTCTTCGTCTCCGCATAATCGTATTCGTATGTCTTCATATCCGCTTGTCTGTATTCGTATACCTATATACGCATGTCCACGTATGTATTTCGCATCTGCATGTCCGCGTTCGTATGTCGCATCTGCATGTTTGCATTCGTATGTCGTATTTGCGTGTCCACATTTGCATGTAACATACATTCACGTTCGCATGTTATATTTGTATATCGATACTCGCATATTTATGATTGTATGTTCGCGTTCGCATGTATACATTCGTGTATCTATATTTGCATATTTACATTTTGCTTATCCATGCACCTATTACCATCCATGCATTCTATCTAAAAAGTAAAAATACAAAAAAAAAAAGGAAAAAGGAAGAGAACACTTCACATGAGTCTTAGGAGTAAACAAAGTCTGAATTGCCAAATTAGGATATTCATGAAATTAAGGTACCGAAAGGGCATTAGTTTTAATTAACTAGTGTAACCAAGTCCCCGAACTCATAATCTCTGGTTCGTAGAAGTAATTTAGTTCTCCCGCTAATTTATTTAGGTTTCTAATCGACCTATAAAAAAATGATTAGTTGCGACTTCAAATTCTAAAATTATTTGAACAAAAAATCAAAGTTACGATTCGGTAGGGCTTGAGAGAGTTCGTATTAGGTTAGTCAATCTAATTAACCTGATCATTTATTAATCTGGGAATTTTGTGCCATCGAAATTTTTAAGTCGCGACACATCACTTCCATGAAGTCCTGCTTGGCCTCATCAACACCAGCAACATCATCAAATGTCACGCCAGTATTGGGTTCCATCTGGAACTTGGCTTTGGATTGACCAAATTGGAGAGGAAAACCAAGCCCACCAGGCCCACCCATTCCTCCAGAAGAGCGTCACGATAGAAGAAATAAACCACCAATCAGGATCAATGGGAAGGCCAGATTTCCTATCAAGTCAAATAGTAAAGAGCTTGAGTCCTCTTGAGCATTATGGGCTGCAAAATCAATGTTCTTCTCTCTGAACTTCTAAAGGAGCTCTTGGCTCAGTCCAGGGAGCTGCATACGGGCTCGTTGGATCTTGTTACCTAGGAACTCGAAATAAATTTCATCGTTGTTCTTCTCGAACATATCTCCATTAGACATGTAGAAGCAACCATAACGCCGGCAGTGTAATTCGAAGGCAACTTAATGGAAGCATTGAAAAAGCCATGCAGATAAAGATCCTAAGACGCAAACTCAGACCCTGTGCGTTCGTCTAGAGAGAGATGGACTGACTTGCCCTCTCCGTGAAGAGCAAGATTGTTGTCTCCGCTGATGAGCAGGTTATCTCGGCTCATGGACGTCCCGTGCGTCGCGAACCAATTGAACGAGCCGATGCTTTCTTACTCTTGCCATCAACGAACTTCAACAGCTTCATTTGTGTGTCAATGTTGGCTGGATATCTAGCTTTCTCCTCGGTTGGATTGAGCAAGTACATGCTCGGGCCTTGCTTGATGTCCGTGAATAGCGATGGCTCGCCTGGTTCGGCAATGTAGAGGAAGATAAGAGCGAAGAGAAGAAGAGATTAGGTTAGAGATTTGCCATCGAAGAGAGATTCGAGCTTCACTGCTCCATCTTCAAGCTCAGAATTAACTGCCCATCCTCCATCCCCCTCATCATAGCACTCGGGGCAAAAGCTGGCCTTCTCTCTATCTTCTCAAGGCCTTCGGATGACAAAAGAACCGTGAAATTATATGCCAAAACCGATCACCGCCACGATCGTGGCTCCAGATACAGCTCTAACTCCATGTGCAGAAATTTGCTTCTGAGAAGATGAATGCTACCGTAGCGAAAAAGGAGAAGGTCAAGAAGTGTTCCTCTATGCCTAGCCTGTTCTTCGTAGTGGGTTTACCCCCCCCTACAGGCTTGCGCATCTCGCCAATCAGCGCCCCACCACCTAGCCATGTTCTACGACGACCCAGGATTGTCACGGCCAACGACGGCACGTGCCAAAACACATATGGGGAAGGGATAAACTCCAACCCAGAAGGTTTCAACAGGAGAATGGGGCTGAAAAAGAAAGGAACCATATACATGCATACATGCATAAAATCCATTTTCACACAGAACACAAGAAACACTAATACAGTTTGGGTTACAACATAATCAAGAGGAAACTACAAAGCTTGGAAGTCTAAGCACTCTCAGGGTCACTATCCATCGGATCACCCTCGTCGGCGTGCCCATTGATCTCATTTGACCCCTTTGATGGTATTTGCTCACTGCACGATCGGATCGGGATCAACGACCTTTCCACCAAAGGTGACTGACGAACAAGGATGGGTAACCAGGCTCCTTAATCGGTACGTCCATACTCTACACCGGGACCTCTGAACTCCAAACGGTCTCCTGAGCTTCCACGCCTCATATATATGAGGTATCAAAGGTGGTGCCACCTTCATCTACCCAAACAGTGGTGATGTACCTAGTCCAGACAGATCCATCTGCATCACCAAAACGTGTCACCTCACACTCCACCTCCACGGGGAATCCAAAACGAATTGGTGGAGTATCATCATCTCTACAGGCGGGGGTTTGAAAATGTTGGCAAACAACGCCAGTGAGTCGGAGACTCAATAAGCTCACCCCCTAATCTAGTGTAAGATATGGTACGGACTCATCGGGTTCGGCCCTAACTTATATTTTTGGGGCAAACTAGTACTCTCGCCTAACTATTCCCAATGGTTATTACAATTAAAGTCTAACGTGCCATATCCAAACATCGTTTAACATCATGCATATACAAAACGAATTCACACATATCGTGAATAACAACTTGAGCATGCCATAGTTAAACAATCGTTTCCATCATGCATGCCATGCCTTGATGCTCAGTGCTCAGCACATGCTCAATGCTCAATGATCCTGCACAATGTTAGGTATCTAATACCGATTTGACCCGCGTATGGCGTACGCATCATCGGTTCGTGCTTTGCCCGCGTTTAGACGCCTCATAGCTAGCACCATGCTTCAACCCGCATATACGCCTCACGCGCAAAGACCCAGTTGGCATCTTATCACTCCCAGCTACTTCGTAGCCGTGCACCTCTTGGCGCACCGTGCCTCAACCCGCATATAACGCCTCACTGCGCAGACCCGGTTGACACGCTTATCCCTCCAACTTCTCCCCGCGTAAACACGCAGTAGGAGCCGTCCGCTCTTGCCTTTATCTCGCCGCACTCAGCACATGATGCATGCCATGTTCTCATGCCAATGATTGCACATAATGTATGCCACATATTTCATCAATCGAATAACAACAGAATTCAACTCAGACAGGGACAATGGATCTTTGGTGATGCTATAGGCACGATGCGGAGTGATGTGCATTGAGGCATGATGCCGATGGCATTGGATGAGCCATGATTTGGAATAAGCGCAGGATCCACTCAGTTCAGTTGGGCATGCATGCATTTGTCTTATGCATAAATTGCTGTCCATTGTCTGTTGACTGCCCCATCTGCGTTTTATGATTTGCATTACCATGCGTAATTTGACCGCTCACGCGCTGGGGTTGGGTATCTACACAAGTGAGGGTACTCGAGTTAGGTAACCTGAATCCCTAGTTACTGGATAGGACCAATCCCATTAGTATACTCTATCCTACGCTAGGATTAGGGGTGAGCTTGCTGAGTCCTCGACTCACTGGCGGTGTTGCCTTGTTTACAGATCCAGGACGCCATTGATGGCCGCACCACCTACTCTTTTTGGTCTACCAGTGCAGATGGAGTTTGAGGATACCCTCCATTTTGATATGCATGCTGTGATGTAGCGCCGACGTGTGACTACTGTATGGGTACATCAGGGTGGACCTCATTTTGTACCCCATAGATTTGAGGCATGGTTTAGAGAGGGATTGTATGGTTTCGAGGGACCCCTGAGAGACGCCCCGATTCCCATGGAGGAAGACCCTACCTTTTTGCAACCTGCCGAGTATGGAGGAGAGGTCGTCGACCCCGAGTCGCTGCAGGAGTTACCGTCCCCAGGACGCACGGAGATCGATGGTCATGACGAGGGCGAGGACATGGATACCGATCAGGAGGAGGATCCCGAGGAGGACCCAGAGGAGGACCCCGAGGAGGACCCAGAGGAGGACCCCGAGGAGGACCCAGAGGAGGAGAACGACCCCTGGGCAGACTACGACCCCGAGGAGGAGCCGCGGGAGTGACCGCATCGGACGTCGAGTCTAGGCTGTTAGAGCGTAGGATTTTGGACCATAGTGTTCTTCTTTTTGGGGTCTGTACCTAACGCTTATAAATATATAAAATGATGCTTTTGTGTGTGTGTTCTTTATCGTACGTACTGCCCCATTTTCATATGTATGCTTGTATGTATAGAAGGCTTGCTTCCGCAGATTACAGGTTATGTTGTTTGGTTGATCGACGCGTCGTCCGGCCGCGACGGGCATCCTGGGTCGTCGCTGCTCGTAGGCTAGGCGCACGCAGATTTGTATGTATGAGCCGAGGGATGGTCGCGGGCCCGTAGGGTTCGGGGCGTGACACCAGCAACATCATCAAATGTCACGCCAGTATTGGGTTCCATCTGGAACTTGGCTTTGGATTGACCAAATTGGAGAGGAAAACCAAGCCCACCAGGCTCACCCATTCCTCCAGAAGAGCGTCACGATAGAAGAAATAAACCACCAATCAGGATCAATGGGAAGGCCAGATTTCCTATCAAGTCAAATAGTAAAGAGCTTGAGTCCTCTTGAGCATTATGGGCTGCAAAATCAATGTTCTTCTCTCTGAACTTCTAAAGGAGCTCTTGGCTCAGTCCAGGGAGCTGCATACGGGCTCGTTGGATCTTGTTACCTAGGAACTCGAAATAAATTTCATCGTTGTTCTTCTCGAACATATCTCCATTAGACATGTAGAAAGCAACCATAACGCCGGCAGTGTAATTCGAAGGCAACTTAATGGAAGCATTGAAAAAGCCATGCAGATAAAGATCCTAAGACGCAAACTCAGACCCTGTGCGTTCGTCTAGAGAGAGATGGACTGACTTGCCCTCTCCGTGAAGAGCAAGATTGTTGTCTCCGCTGATGAGCAGGTTGTCTCGGCTCATGGACGTCCCGTGCGTCGCGAACCAATTGAACGAGCCGATGCTTTTCTTGCTCTTGCCATCAACGAACTTCAACTGCTTCATTTGTGTGTCAATGTTGGCTGGATATCTAGCTTTCTCCTCGGTTGGATTGAGCAAGTACATGCTCAGGCCTTGCTTGATGTCCGTGAATAGTGATGGCTCGCCTGGTTCGGCAATGTAGAGGAAGATAAGAGCGAAGAGAAGAAGAGATTAGGTTAGAGATTTGCCATCGAAGAGAGATTCGAGCTTCACTGCTCCATCTTCAAGCTCAGAATTAACTGCCCATCCTCCATCCCCCTCATCTTAGCACTCGGGGCAAAAGTTGGCCTTCTCTCTATCTTCTCAAGGCCTTCGGATGACAAAAGAACCGTGAATTATATGCTGAAATCGATCACCGCCACGATCGTGGCTCCAGATACAGCTCTAACTCCATGTGCAGAAATCTGCTTCTAAGAAGATGAATGCTACCGTAGCGAAAAAGGAGAAGGTCAAGAAGTGTTCCTCTATGCCTAGCCTGCTCTTCATTGTGGTGTTACGCCCCTAACCCTACAGGCTTGCGACATCTCGCCAATCAGCGCCCACCTAGCCCAAGATTTACGACGACCCAGGATTCGTCACGGCCAGACGACGCACGTGCCAAAACACATACCTGCGGAAGCGATACTCCAACCCAGACAAGTACACAGGAGAATGGGGCAAAAAAGAAAGGAACCATATACATGCATACATGCATAAAATCCATTTTCACAGAAACACTAATACAGTGTCGGGTTACAACATAGTCAAAGAGGAAACTACAAAGCTCGGAAGTCTAAGCACTCTCAGGGTCACTATCCATCGGATCACCCTCGTCGTGCCCATTGATCTCCATTTGACCCTTTGATGGTAGCTGCTCACTCGGATCGGGATCAACGACCTCTCCACCAAAGGTGACATGACGAACAAGGAATGGGTCACCAGGCTCCTCAATCGGTATGTCCATACTCTACACCGGGCCTCTGAACTCCAAACCTCTCCTGAGCTTCCACGCCTCATATATATGAGGTATCAAAAGTGGTGCCCCTTCATCTACCCAAACAGTGGTGATGTACCTAGTCCAGACAGATCCATCTGCATCACCAAAACGTGTCACCTCACACTCCACCTCCACGAGGAATCCAAAACGAATTGGTGGAGTATTCATCTCTACAGGCGGGGGTTTGAAAATGTTGGCAAACAACGCCAGTGAGTCGGAGACTCAATAAGCTCACTCCTAATCTGGTGTAAGATATGGTACGATCATCGGTTCGGCCCTAACTTATAGTTTTGGGGCAACTCAATACTCTCGCCTAACTATCCCAATGGTATTACAATTAAAGTCTAACGTGCACATATCCAAATCGTTTAACATCATGCATATACAAAACGAATTCCACATATCGTGAATAACAACTTGAGCATGCCACAGTTAAACAATCGTTTCCATCATGCATGCCATGCCTTGATGCTTAGTGCTCAATGCTCAATGCTTAATGCACAATGTTAGGTATCTAATACCGATGACCCGTGTATTGTACGCATCGGTCCGTGCTTTGCCCGCGTTTAAGACGCCTCATAGCTAGCACCATGCTTCAACCCGCATATACGCCTCACTGCGCAAAGACCCAGGTTGGCATCTTATCACTCCAGCTACTTCGTGCCGTGCACCTCCTAGCGCACCGTGCCTCAACCCGCATATACGCCTCACTGCGCAAAGACCCAGGTTGGCACGCTTATCCCTCCAACTTCCCCGCATAAACACGCAGTAGGGCCGTCCGCTCCCTTATCTCGCCGCATATGATGCATGCCATGTTCTCATGCCAATGATTGAACATAATGTATGCCACATATTTCATCAATCAGAATAACAACAGCAATTCAACTCAGACAGGACAATGCATCTTTCCAAATCTATATGCATAATGCGGACGTATATCATGGCATGTCGCAGATAATTGGTAAAACATATTTCTAAAGAGCACACCTTCAAATCACCTATGAATCAATCACTAATCTTATCAAAACTTACTCGTTAATCGAACACTAGTCTCCTTAAGCTTATTCCAAACTAAAACCTTACCCAAAGGCTCACAACCTATACCAGAGCTCACAAAATACACCTCAATCCTTCTATGGACAACATCCTAAGTCCCACGAATCAAGATCAACGTGTCTCGCACGAAACCCTATGCTAAGCCTATCAAGCTCAACTTGTCCATTTAAGCCCAAACTAGCTATTTCACTTACTAACCAACCTTACCACCCAAATCAACTAATCGTCCTTATCATGTCAGCCCTTAAACATCCTTCTCACGGCACTAACGAAGTGTATAAGTCCACAAATCAGCCCGCTAATTCATACAGTCTAAAACGGTCTAAACTAACTAACCCATTTTCTAACCTTTCCTCTTAAACCAAGCATCCTACCACCCCGAACAAGTCACGTGCCATATTCGTAGGCTAGAATTAGAGGATTCGCTTACCGGAATGAAGCTTGATCGAAGACGATGAAGGCGGAGGACACATGGTGGCCGGCTGGAGCTCACGACGACGACGACGACCTCTGGTGGGTTTTGTGCAAATTGGGGTTGAGGGCTAAACCGAGGCCAAATTAAGCTAGACAATAAGAACATGACATGAATATCAGTTCCCTAGGTCCCCAAGGTCAGATTATGCCAACCAAATGCAAAACACGAAACGGACAATAGAAAATAGTTTCGATGACCGCGATGAGAATGCTCTAACGGAGGCTCAAATCATATCGGATCGAAATGAAACAAAGTTCTTTGAACTAACCTCGGATAGGGCTACAGCATATCCAAAAAGCACGAAAATCCAATGGTCGAATTTTTGTCGGCGGCCAATTGAAGTTGGGCGGCAGCAGGGAAATCTGAACTGTATAGGGGTCGCGGTTTTGCTTTAGTTCGAGTGGTTCCGGGCTAGATCTTGGGAAAAACTTTCAGATCTTTGAAATCCTTTGTCTTACGGTCATGTGGGAGAAAACGATGAGTCATTTGGACTTCGGATGAGCTCGAACGAGCTGTTTTCCTTCGGACACGCTGTGGAACCCGCGAAAACGTGAGATGGCCGAGAGGGAGAGGGAGAGATCGGGTAAGGGAGAGGGAGTATGGGGGAGAGATGGCTGAAAATATGAAGAGGGAAGGAGAGAGAGAAAGGCTTCTTAGATTATAAAGCTTAATAGGACAAAATAGCCAATAGTGTTAAGTGGGGTGGTTGAGGGATTGTTAGGTTAGGTGTACTTTGATTGACACTTGATGGATTGAGTGATTTGATTTTGAAATGACTAGATTTGATGGACAAGACAACATTGATGATGGGCCGTTCGACGAGACACTTTCTCGAGACTCGTGCCAAATGCACTTATTGGGCACCTAGTGTGAACGAATGCAGACTAAAAATCTCGCTAAACTGACACGCTCTTAATACTATAAATATAATCACTCTCGATCTAGGAGCTTAGCGCAGACTACGGGCAAACCAATAAAATCCAACTCACGTCGTACTTCGCGACGTTCTCAAACTGACTGGTCAACAGACGATTCAACTGCGACTGAATCCAAACCTCTATTGTAACATTTATGAGGATTCGATTATCCAAGATCAGAATTTATTTCGTGGTCAAATTCATTAAATAACGACTATGGTAAATGCTCAGACCAATGGGCGGCTGTTAGGAGATACGCGTATCGACCTATCAGGTCCACGTGTTTTAATGTCCTAGATAGCATTTCCCTTTCAGTTAGTCATCTCAAGTTAATCAGTCTCGAGTGAGATTTAACTAGAGCGTATTAATGAAATATATCCATTCTATTTATAAATTCCAAATATAGGTCGAAAATCCAGAATGTCACAATTTTTCCCTCCTTAAAAAGTGTCGTCCTCAAAACTTGCCTTCTACTTCTTTTCCTATCAATGTAACCGTCTCACGATCGCTACCTCCTTTGACTATGTGGCCTAATTACGCTTTCACTGCGCACTTTGATCACTCGTCTTCCTTTCTCTCTACATTTTGCAATCTTAATTGTTCAAATGAATTCCTATCGGCTCAAATACTTGCAGATCTATTTATTAATGCCAACCTGTAGTTTCTTAACAATTTCTTATAGACAAGTCCAGTCCATTTTCACTCTTGCTTATCCACACGGCCTACTTGAGGACGATAGAGTCCGTCTCATTTCACTAAGCAGAGCGTCCCTTATATCTTAGGATGTGATACATCTCAGCCCTTTTTCACGATGCCATTTCAAGATGCCATGTCTGGGATTCTGTTGGTTACGGTCTTTCAATTCAAGCGCATTTCGCACCCCACCACGACACTATCGGATCGTTGGCAAACTAGCTCGCGTGGGTCTCATCACAAACCACCTTGATCACACAATAGAGGTCCTCTCCAATCACAGCGGAGGTGCAAATACAGTTACTCGACTTTCACCAACACTTCCAAGGTGCTTCAACATTTCTCACTAGAGGAATCTCACTAAACAACTCAAAAGAGCATTCGGGCTTTATCTATTCTCCACCTTTCCCAAATAGTTATTTCCATTTCGTGATATTCTCCAAACCACCTTGGCTAAAAGCACTATCTTTTCTCCCTAGACTTGTTCCTTTCCACGCTACATGGGTATCAATTCTCTCGCATATACGGCTTCACCATCCATTTTCACGACTTCATGATTGAGTATATACAAAGGTTCACACTTCCTTGACCAATGGCACAAGAACAACGTTATGAATTTCGGGCTTCAATTCCACTTCTTTCCAAATCAAGACAAGCTTCTTATCGATGATATTTTGAGTAAAACATCCCTTCATATTTGAGGTTCCAAGAGCCTGCGCCACCTACCCCTCTAACTCTCTTGGCAACTTTCAAGCAGTCCTTAATCTTTCTCAAATCACTTGATTGCACCAAACAACCATCAAACTGACTTTGGGTCCACTATACTTCTTTTACCAACCTCATCCTAGCACAAGAGAATTTTCTTTTCTCACTCTACCATCCAGTGACTCGATCACTGCCATTCTGATCCTTTGCAAGTACGTACCATTACGCACACTCCACTGGGTGAAACTGCTCTTCCTGTTCTCCTTTATGGTTTATCCAGCCAGCTTCCATATATCTTCCGTCGATTCCTTCCACATCCCTTCTCACTTTCCATTGTGTTACTCTAGTATCCACTCTTGGGAGTCTTCACATCCCGCAAACGTAACCTTTAACACAGGTCATCGACAGTCTAATTCTCATGGATTCGTCTGGTTACAACTCTAGTTTACACCCTTTTAACAACACTAGGAATGCTCCTAACTCAATCCCCATGATCGTTAATCCATATGGCGTCACTTGGGAGCTAAACATCTATCTCATTCCTTAGATAGTTTGCCTCTTATCACCAATGACTTACTCAGTTCATCTTGCCCACTTGTGACATCAAATTTACATGTCAAGGCTCCCAGTCTTTGGTATCACTCCTTAAATTACCTCTCGTCGAGCTCATATTGCAACCTGACTGCTAGAACTAAGAACGAGCTCATGTATACACATTTCTCCTGCCTTCGCCTCGATTCCATAGATTGGCGCAATGCATGAATATCTTTAATTTTCCCCACTTGCCTCGTATACCACTTATTTTCTAAAACCTTAGTCCGCGTCTTCACTTAAACATCCAAGCACTGTAAACGACCAATATATAAAAAAAAAATCAATTACTTAGAACAAATATAGAGTACTCTTTTGGTAGTTATTCGCATCAAGGTCTCAATCATTTCACCCAATCGAGGTCTACATTTAAAGTCAGTATCTATATCTCCAAACTCAAGTTTAATCCACCCTTAGCATTCTACCATCATCGTGTGCCTACGCACAAGTCATATACTTCATGGGCCCTCGTAAATCAGCATTTAAATACTATAGGCGACTATCATCTCTAAGATCGATTACTTAAACTTGAACTAATGCATTTTTTTTTTTCTGTCGCCACTCATAACAAACCAAATTCATGCAATCCAATTGGCCAATAATCCAGGGTTACTATTTATCTCATTGTGAGTCTGATCAAATCATTTGGAACTCTTAGTAAAGATTCCATCTAAACCATCAAGGTCTGACACAATTCAAGCCTATAGTCTTCTGACATCGAGCCTTCACAATTCCATATCTCCAATCTGTTTCTCAAGACTAACCACCACAACTCTCGATTCAAGCCTATCGATATATCGTCCTCGCGATTCTTTATAACCTTTTGCTTTCATGTTAATCCTTACACCTTAGATTTTTCCCAAACCTATCAAAGGCCATTATGACTCGAGGTCACTTGTCGATGTTCAATTTGTGTACTCCACTTCTGGTCATTATTTACCTTAAAGTCGTCCTCGGAGAATCTAACCAGTTCTACACCCCGTTATTCCTCATTTCATCTTTCTTAGGAGCTTCTCTATATCTATAGAGAAGCTCCTAAGAAAGATGAAATGAGGAATATAACGGGGTGTAGAACTGGTTAGATTCTCCGAGGACGACTTTAAGGTAAATAATGACCAGAAGTGGAGTACACAAATTGAACATCGACAAGTGACCTCGAGTCATAATGGCCTTTGATAGGTTTGGAAAAAATCTAAGGTGTAAGGATTAACATGAAAGCAAAAGGTTATAAAGAATCGCGAGGACGATATATCGATAGGCTTGAATCGGGAGTTGTGGTGGTTAGTCTTGAGAAACAGATTGGAGATATGGAATTGTGAAGGCTCGATGTCAGAAGACTATAGGCTTGAATTGTGTCAGACCTTGATGGTTTAGATGGAATCTTTACTAAGAGTTCCAAATGATTTGATCAGACTCACAATGAGATAAATAGTAACCCTGGATTATGGCCAATTGGATTGCATGAATTTGGTTTGTTATGAGTGGCGACAGAAAAAAAAAAAATGCATTAGTTCAAGTTTAAGTAATCGATCTTAGAGATGATAGTCGCCTATAGTATTTAAATGCCTGATTTACGAGGGCCCATGAAGTATATGACTTGTGCGTAGGCACACGATGATGGTAGAATGCTAAGGGTGGATTAAACTTGAGTTTGGAGATATAGATACTGACTTTAAATGTAGACCTCGATTGGGTGAAATGATTGAGACCTTGATGCGAATAACTACCAAAAGAGTACTCTATATTTGTTCTAAGTAATTGATTTTTTTTTTATATATTGGTCGTTTACAGTGCTTGGATGTTTAAGCGAAGACGCGGACTAAGGTTTTAGAAAATAAGTGGTATACGAGGCAAGTGGGGAAAATTAAAGATATTCATGCATTGCGCCAATCTATGGAATCGAGGCGAAGGCAGGAGAAATGTGTATACATGAGCTCGTTCTTAGTTCTAGCAGTCAGGTTGCAATATGAGCTCGACGAGAGGTAATTTAAGGAGTGATACCAAAGACTGGGAGCCTTGACATGTAATTTGATGTCACAAGTGGGCAAGATGAACTGAGTAAGTTCATGGTGATAAGAGGCAAACTATCTAAGGAATGAGATGGATGTTTAGCCTCCCAAGTGACGCCATATGGATTAACGATCATGGGGATTGAGTTAGGAGCATTCCTAGTATTGTTAAAAGGGTGTAAACTAGAGTTGTAACCAGACGAATCCATGAGAATTAGACTGTCGATGACCTGTGTTAAAGGTTACGTTTGCGGGATGTGAAGACTCCCAAGAGTGGATACTAGAGTAACACAATGGAAAGTGAGAAGGGATGTGGAAGGAATCGACGGAAGATATATGGAAGCTGGCTGGATAAACCATAAAGGAGAACAGGAAGAGCAGTTTCACCCAGTGGAGTGTGCGTAATGGTACGTACTTGCAAAGGATCAGAATGGCAGTGATCGAGTCACTGGATGGTAGAGTGAGAAAAGAAAATTCTCTTGTGCTAGGATGAGGTTGGTAAAAGAAGTATAGTGGACCCAAAGTCAGTTTGATGGTTGTTTGGTGCAATCAAGTGATTTGAGAAAGATTAAGGACTGCTTGAAAGTTGCCAAGAGAGTTAGAGGGGTAGGTGGCGCAGGCTCTTGGAACCTCAAATATGAAGGGATGTTTTACTCAAAATATCATCGATAAGAAGCTTGTCTTGATTTGGAAAGAAGTGGAATTGAAGCCCGAAATTCATAACGTTGTTCTTGTGCCATTGGTCAAGGAAGTGTGAACCTTTGTATATACTCAATCATGAAGTCGTGAAAATGGATGGTGAAGCCGTATATGCGAGAGAATTGATACCCATGTAGCGTGGAAAGGAACAAGTCTAGGGAGAAAAGATAGTGCTTTTAGCCAAGGTGGTTTGGAGAATATCACGAAATGGAAATAACTATTTGGGAAAGGTGGAGAACAGATAAAGCCCGAATGCTCTTTTGAGTTGTTTAGTGAGATTCCTCTAGTGAGAAATGTTGAAGCACCTTGGAAGTGTTGGTGAAAGTCGAGTAACTGTATTTGCACCTCCGCTGTGATTGGAGAGGACCTCTATTGTGTGATCAAGGTGGTTTGTGATGAGACCCACGCGAGCTAGTTTGCCAACGATCCGATAGTGTCGTGGTGGGGTGCGAAATGCGCTTGAATTGAAAGACCGTAACCAACAGAATCCCAGACATGGCATCTTGAAATGGCATCGTGAAAAAGGGCTGAGATGTATCACATCCTAAGATATAAGGGACGCTCTGCTTAGTGAAATGAGACGGACTCTATCGTCCTCAAGTAGGCCGTGTGGATAAGCAAGAGTGAAAATGGACTGGACTTGTCTATAAGAAATTGTTAAGAAACTACAGGTTGGCATTAATAAATAGATCTGCAAGTATTTGAGCCGATAGGAATTCATTTGAACAATTAAGATTGCAAAATGTAGAGAGAAAGGAAGACGAGTGATCAAAGTGCGCAGTGAAAGCGTAATTAGGCCACATAGTCAAAGGAGGTAGCGATCGTGAGACGGTTACATTGATAGGAAAAGAAGTAGAAGGCAAGTTTTGAGGACGACACTTTTTAAGGAGGGAAAAATTGTGACATTCTGGATTTTCGACCTATATTTGGAATTTATAAATAGAATGGATATATTTCATTAATACGCTCTAGTTAAATCTCACTCGAGACTGATTAACTTGAGATGACTAACTGAAAGGGAAATGCTATCTAGGACATTAAAACACGTGGACCTGATAGGTCGATACGCGTATCTCCTAACAGCCGCCCATTGGTCTGAGCATTTACCATAGTCGTTATTTAATGAATTTGACCACGAAATAAATTCTGATCTTGGATAATCGAATCCTCATAAATGTTACAATAGAGGTTTGGATTCAGTCGCAGTTGAATCGTCTGTTGACCAGTCAGTTTGAGAACGTCGCGAAGTACGACGTGAGTTGGATTTTATTGGTTTGCCCGTAGTCTGCGCTAAGCTCCTAGATCGAGAGTGATTATATTTATAGTATTAAGAGCGTGTCAGTTTCAGTTTAGCGAGATTTTTAGTCTGCATTCGTTCACACTAGGTGCCCAATAAGTGCATTTGGCACGAGTCTCGAGAAAGTGTCTCGTCGAACGGCCCATCATCAATGTTGTCTTGTCCATCAAATCTAGTCATTTCAAAATCAAATCACTCAATCCATCAAGTGTCAATCAAAGTACACCTAACCTAACAATCCCTCAACCACCCCACTTAACACTATTGGCTATTTTGTCCTATTAAGCTTTATAATCTAAGAAGCCTTTCTCTCTCTCCTTCCCTCTTCATATTTTCAGCCATCTCTCCCCCATACTCCCTCTCCCTTACCCGATCTCTCCCTCTCCCTCTCGGCCATCTCACGTTTTCGCGGGTTCCACAGCGTGTCCGAAGGAAAACAGCTCGTTCGAGCTCATCCGAAGTCCAAATGACTCATCGTTTTCTCCCACATGACCGTAAGACAAAGGATTTCAAAGATCTGAAAGTTTTTCCCAAGATCTAGCCCGGAACCACTCGAACTAAAGCAAAACCGCGACCCCTATACAGTTCAGATTTCCCTGCTGCCCGCCCAACTTCAATTGGCCGCCGACAAAAATTCGACCATTGGATTTTCGTGCTTTTGGATATGCTGTAGCCCTATCCGAGGTTAGTTCAAAGAACTTTGTTTCATTTCGATCCGATATGATTTGAGCCTCCGTTAGAGCATTCTCATCGCGGTCATCGAAACTATTTTCTATTGTCCGTTTCGTGTTTTGCATTTGGTTGGCATAATCTGACCTTGGGGACCTAGGGAACTGATATTCATGTCATGTTCTTATTGTCTAGCTTAATTTGGCCTCGGTTTAGCCCTCAACCCCAATTTGCCACAAAACCCACCAGAGGTCGTCGTCGTCGTCGTGAGCTCCAGCCGGCCACCATGTGTCCTCCGCCTCATCGTCTTCGATCAAGCTTCATTCCGGTAAGCGAATCCTCTAATTCTAGCCTACGAATATGGCACGTGACTTGTTCGGGGTGGTAGGATGCTTGGTTAAGAGGAAAGGTTAGAAAATGGGTTAGTTAGTTTAGACCGTTTTAGACTGTATGAATTAGCGGGCTGATTTGTGGACTTATACACTTCGTTAGTGCCGTGAGAAGGATGTTTAAGGGCTGACATGATAAGGACGATTAGTTGATTTGGGTGGTAAGGTTGGTTAGTAAGTGAAATAGCTAGTTTGGGCTTAAATGGACAAGTTGAGCTTGATAGGCTTAGCATAGGGTTTCGTGCGAGACACGTTGATCTTGATTCGTGGGACTTAGGATGTTGTCCATAGAAGGATTGAGGTGTATTTGTGAGCTCTGGTATAGGTTGTGAGCCTTTGGGTAAGGTTTTAGTTTGGAATAAGCTTAAGGAGACTAGTGTTCGATTAACGAGTAAGTTTTGATAAGATTAGTGATTGATTCATAGGTGATTTGAAGGTGTGCTCTTTAGAAATATGTTTTACCAATTATCTGCGACATGCCATGATATACGTCCGCATTATGCATATAGATTTGGAAAGATGCATTGTCCTGTCTGAGTTGAATTGCTGTTGTTATTCTGATTGATGAAATATGTGGCATACATTATGTTCAATCATTGGCATGAGAACATGGCATGCATCATATGCGGCGAGATAAGGGAGCGGACGGCCCTACTGCGTGTTTATGCGGGGGAAGTTGGAGGGATAAGCGTGCCAACCTGGGTCTTTGCGCAGTGAGGCGTATATGCGGGTTGAGGCACGGTGCGCTAGGAGGTGCACGGCACGAAGTAGCTGGAGTGATAAGATGCCAACCTGGGTCTTTGCGCAGTGAGGCGTATATGCGGGTTGAAGCATGGTGCTAGCTATGAGGCGTCTTAAACGCGGGCAAAGCACGGACCGATGCGTACAATACACGGGTCATCGGTATTAGATACCTAACATTGTGCATTAAGCATTGAGCATTGAGCACTAAGCATCAAGGCATGGCATGCATGATGGAAACGATTGTTTAACTGTGGCATGCTCAAGTTGTTATTCACGATATGTGGAATTCGTTTTGTATATGCATGATGTTAAACGATTTGGATATGTGCACGTTAGACTTTAATTGTAATACCATTGGGATAGTTAGGCGAGAGTATTGAGTTGCCCCAAAACTATAAGTTAGGGCCGAACGATGATCGTACCATATCTTACACCAGATTAGGAGTGAGCTTATTGAGTCTCCGACTCACTGGCGTTGTTTGCCAACATTTTCAAACCCCCGCTGTAGAGATGAATACTCCACCAATTCGTTTTGGATTCCTCGTGGAGGTGGAGTGTGAGGTGACACGTTTTGGTGATGCAGATGGATCTGTCTGGACTAGGTACATCACCACTGTTTGGGTAGATGAAGGGGCACCACTTTTGATACCTCATATATATGAGGCGTGGAAGCTCAGGAGAGGTTTGGAGTTCAGAGGCCCGGTGTAGAGTATGGACATACCGATTGAGGAGCCTGGTGACCCATTCCTTGTTCGTCATGTCACCTTTGGTGGAGAGGTCGTTGATCCCGATCCGAGTGAGCAGCTACCATCAAAGGGTCAAATGGAGATCAATGGGCACGACGAGGGTGATCCGATGGATAGTGACCCTGAGAGTGCTTAGACTTCCGAGCTTTGTAGTTTCCTCTTTGACTATGTTGTAACCCGACACTGTATTAGTGTTTCTGTGAAAATGGATTTTATGCATGTATGCATGTATATGGTTCCTTTCTTTTTTGCCCCATTCTCCTGTGTACTTGTCTGGGTTGGAGTATCGCTTCCGCAGGTATGTGTTTTGGCACGTGCGTCGTCTGGCCGTGACGAATCCTGGGTCGTCGTAAATCGTGGGCTAGGTGGGCGCTGATTGGCGAGATGTCGCAAGCCTGTAGGGTTAGGGCGTAACACCACAATGAAGAGCAGGCTAGGCATAGAGGAACACTTCTTGACCTTCTCCTTTTTCGCTACGGTAGCATTCATCTTCTTAGAAGCAGATTTCTGCACATGGAGTTAGAGCTGTATCTGGAGCCACGATCGTGGCGGTGATCGATTTCAGCATATAATTCACGGTTCTTTTGTCATCCGAAGGCCTTGAGAAGATAGAGAGAAGGCCAACTTTTGCCCCGAGTGCTAAGATGAGGGGGATGGGAGGATGGGCATGGAGCAGTTAAGCTGAGCTCTTGAAGATGGCAGCAGATTCAACCAAGCTCGAATCTCTCTCTTCTTTTTTATCTTCCTCTACATGGCCCAATCTCTAACCATCTCCTTACTTCTCTTCGCTCTTATCTTCCTCTACATTGCCTAGAATGCCAGCGAAGCCATCAACTATTCACGGACAT